>CM038680.1:606438298-606586805 GCA_021605205.1 Aegilops longissima
CCTCCTGGCTGGGCCCCTTTGGGACTCCACCCAGCGTCATCCGTGGCGGGAGGAGACGAGGTGGTCGGAAGTGAGGTGCTATTCACCTCCAACGAATCCAGGGAGCCGCTCGACGAATCGTCAAGCCCATCCTTGGGCGGGCTGCATGGTTATATCCGGCGTTATAGGATGTTGTACGACAAATGAAATGTCACAAGTTATTCTGGTGTCCGGACACTTCCGATCTCGCCAGGGGCTTGGCCCTTGGAGCCACCCCTCTTCGCCGTCGTCGGTGTTGGCGGTGTAGTCCGGAGGAAGGGTCCTTCCCTTCTTGGACCCTCCGGCCTCCCCGGTGGGGGCGGCCTTCCCTTTATTCTCTCCCCCCGCTGGGGGAGAGGCCTCTTTTTCCTCCTCCTCGTCTTCGCGGGAGGAGTCCGCCTCGGCGTCATCGGACGATGAGTCCGATAACACACAGTGCGAGGAACTCCTTCGAGTTCCGTGGCCTTCTTCTTGGCCTTCTTTTCCAGCACCACGTGAGGTGCGGAACCAACAACCCGTCAATTGGGCGTCCGCTGGGTCTTCTGGCAAGGGAGCCGGACAATCGATCTGTCCGGACGTCTTCAACCAGTCTTGTCAAAGGTGAGGGAGTTTTAGATCCCGCATAGAGTCAAACTATGAAAAAAGAGTCTCGTAAAGGGTAAAATAACTTACCTCGCTGGCTTGATGCTGCGAGCTGAATCCGCGATCTTCCGTCGGCGGATGCGGAACTTAGGAGCCCTTGAACAAGCACCTTCTAGGCGTCTTCGTACGTAGTGTCGAAGAGCGGTTCAAGGTTGGTGTTGTGCGGATCAAACTCCCAAAATTGAAGTCCCATTCTGGCATGGGAGAATCCGCGGATGAGCATCACCTGGATTACCTTGACAAGCTTGAGATTCTTGTCCACAGAGTTTGGACCTTGAGTTTGGAGTCCGGCCAGCTCTTCCGAATTACCCCACGTCAGGCCCGTCTCTTTCCATGAGGTGAGCCATGTGGGGAAGCCAGATCAGAATTCGGGGGCCGCTGCCCATTGAGAGTCGCGCGGCTCGATGATATAGAACCACCCCGATTGCCACCCCTTTATGGTTTCCACAAAGGAGCCCTCGAGCCATAGGACATTGGCCATCTTGCCCACCATGGCGCCTCCGCACTCCGCTTGGCGGCCGCCCACTACCTTCGGCTTGACATTGAAGGTCTTCAGCCATAAGCCGAAGTGGGGCTGGATGCGGAGGAAGGCCTCGCACACAATGATAAATGCCGAGATGTTGAGGATGAAATTCGGGGCCAGATCATGGAAATCTAGGACGTAGTAGAACATGAGCCCCCGGACGAATGGGTGAAGTGAAAACCCTAGTCCGCGGAGGAAGTGGGGGAGGAACACCACCCTCTCATGGGGCCTGGGGGTGGGTATGAGCTGCCCCTCGTTGGGGAGCCTATGCGCGATATCGCTGGACAAGTATCCGGCCTTCCGCAGCTTTTTGATGTGCCCCTCCATGGCGGAGGAGGCCATCCACTTGCCTCCGCTCCGGACATAGTTGGAGAAGGTTGAGGTGGGATGTGCGGACTTGGGCTGGAGCTCGAGTGCGGAAATGGATAAGCAAAGGAGGAAGAAGGCGTGTGAAAAGCGGATCCTTATCCCTTATATGGACGGGCAAAGCTATGCGTCCCGCCGACTTTGATAAAACTCGCTTATCTCGGCGCCGTAATCAATGGCGCGGTTGGGTTACCCACGCCGTATTGATGAGAATCCGGAATAAGGGACACGATCTACTGCTTTGACAAGACATGCCAAGAAACCGCCCGCTAAACGCGCTGAGGTTGGGCGATAAAACGATTGAATAAAGGCTTGACCGTGGCGTGATGTCACGCTGCGGGATCGTCAGCAGATTGAACTTGTGTAAATGTTATTCTCTCTATGGTGTTATGTGGAACTTATTTTCCGAGCGGACACTATCCTTGTGTTCAAAATCTTCTATGAAGTATTCGAGCGAGAACCCGCCTTGCAATGCGAAGACAATATGCGCGTCGGACCTGGCCGCCATTAAAGCCTGGTTGAGAGGGCTCTTGAGGAGTCTGGATTAGGGGAGTCCGGATAGCCGGACTATGACCTTTGGCCGGACTCCTGGACTATGAAGATACAAGATTCAAGACTTTGTCCGTGTCCGGATGGGACTTTCCTTGGCGTGGAAGGCAAGCTTGGTGAGGAGTCTGGACTGGGGGTGTCCGGATGGCGAACTATCATCTTTGGCGGACTCTGGACTACTGAAGATACAAGATTAAGACTTCGTCCGTGTGCGGATAGGACTTTCCTTGGCGTGGAAGGCAAGCTTGGCGTCTGGATATGTAGATTTCCTACCATTGTAACCGACTCTGTGTAACCCTAACCCTATCCGGTGTCTATATAAACCGGAGGGTTTTAGTCCGTGGGGCGAACAACAATCATACCATAGGCTAGCTTCTAGGGTTTAGCCTCTCGATCTCGTGGTAGATCTACTCTTGTACTACCCATATCATCAATATTAATCAAGCAGGGTAGGGTATTACCTCCATCGAGAGGGCCGAACACAGGTAAAAACATCGTGTCCCTTGTCTCCTGTTACCATCCGCCTAGGCGCACGATTCGGGACCCCCTACGAGATCCGCCGGTTTGACACCGACATTGGTGCTTTCATTGAGAGTTCCTCCGTGCGTTGCCGTCAGGAAGGATGCCTCATCCCGTCTTTAAAGACGATACTATCGCCAAAGGAGCCTTGGCCACTGGTCAGACTCTTCGGTTAGGTGGTTTTCTTATGACCGCCAGTTCAGCCACCGCGCCGACAATGACTTCTCGGGTCATCAAAACCAATCTTCACGTTAACTCGGAACTTGCGGAGCAGTTAGATCCGATCGAGATCTCCTCCGTAAACGAGCTCTTGGATCATATCGCCGCCTTGGGAGTCGCCACAGACTATGACCAAATCGGGCCTAAAACCGATCTGAGAGAGATCAACTCTCCCCAGGCTACCCATCATGTTGTTGTGGTAGAGGAGCAATGCGGCGATTCTTCTTCTATCTTAAGGACTAGCTACGTCCGGATTCCCGATCCCTCCATGCGGATTCCCGAGAGGGATGGATGTCGATCAAGCCACGAACTTAAAGTCGGTGGCGGGTTGGATTCATTGGATAGCATTCAAAAATCCAAACTTCCAAGTTCGGAAACTTCTCGGCCCCTGAGTCTTAAATTGGACGGGGTTCCGGATCTAGTTACACCCGCCCACCCAAACATTAGCGATCTATCCCGAATTCAGCAAGAGCCCGCTGAAACAGTACATCATTACTGGGCCAGATTTCTCTTGGTTATGGACAAGATAAAGGACTGCCGAGAGGAGGACGCAATCTCACTTTTCTGCAATAATTGCACGGACAAGGGAATCCTAAACGCCATAAGTCTTCGCGAAATTACACGCTTTGCTGACTTGGTGACCATAGTACAAAAGTACTGTGCGATGGAGAGTGCTTGGAAAACCGAAAGTAAATTTTGGGATAATCCGGCCCCGAATCAGCCCTAGTCCAAAATAAAAGGGTGCATCATCACCAAGCACCTGGGTTAAACATCAAAAAACAAAAACCCCCTAAAGGGCACGGAACCGTACTGGAGGGTTGGCTAAACGGACCCTGCAAAATTCATAGCATAGAGGGCGCCACTCCAACTCATAGCTTTCGAGCATGTTGGATACTATGGCAGGTGGCCAAAAGTGGCGAAGAGCTTCTAGCCTCAGAATCCCAGCCCAGCAACACCAGTACGGTATTAACAGTCTTCGAGACTTTCGCATCAAATAACATGCGGAAACGAACACTCCGCAACCTTGCGAAGTCTACCAAGTAGCAACAATAAATCCATGGGGACACGGCTATTTCCTTTAATGCCGGTGTGAACCCAAATTCGAACAGCCCGAGCACCGGCCGCATTGGTCCTCGGTCCAATAGTGGGCGGCTTTCGCCTTACTAAGATACTCATGGATGGCGGCAGCGGACTAAACCTCATCTCTGAGTAAACCCTCCGAAAAATGGAAATAGAATGGAACGCATTGAGCGAAGTAGCACAACCTTTAGAGGAATAATCCCTAGCCGGAAGCATGCTTTGGGAAAAATCACTTTGGGCGTAGTGTTAGGCTCACGGACAATTACTGAGTCCGAGGAGGTCACATTTCAAGTGGCCCGTTCAGCAGCGGATATCACACTTTATTAGGGCGAGATGCATTCACAATTTTTCAAGCTATACCCCATTATGGGTACATGAAGCTTAAAATGCCGGACCTAACGGAATCATCACTCTCGCTAGTGATCCGAACATAGCACTCGCGCCGAAAACAAGACAGCCGCACTAGCCCTCGAGGCACTATCCGAAGCCCTAGCGGCGAGGAACTCATCTGCGATCGCTCCACGGTGAACAGGGACGATGTGATACTTGATAAAAGATCCAAGTCCACCTCTTTTAAACCAGCGGATGAAATAGTCAAATTCCAAGTCCACCCAGCGGACCCTGCAAAAGCGGCCTCCATTGGGGCACAATTAAACCCTGATGTAGGCGCGCAGACTACGAGAATTTCTAAGAAAAGCTGGGACATTTTGCTGGCACCCTTGGACATGCCAGGAATCCACGTCGGCTGGCGAGCATAGCCTAAATACCTAAAAGGATTCAAGCCGATCAAACAAGCTCTTGGCGCTTTTTCAACCCAAGAGGCAGGCCATGGGAGAGGAGCTAGCCAAACTTCTGGAAGCCGGATTTATCAGAGATATAAAACATCCGGACTGGCTAGCAAATCTGGTGATGATACCAAAGAAGGATAAATCTGGCGCCTATGTGTTGATTTCAAAGACCTTAATAAGGCTTGCCCAAAGGATCCCTTCCCCCTCCCTCGCATTGATCAAATTATCGATGCTACAGTAGGACACGACTCATTGTGCTTCCTCGACGCGTACTCCGGCTACCACCAAATCAAGATGGCGGAGACAGACCAAGCCACAACAACATTCATCACTCCATACGGCCCATTCTGCTTCAACACAATGCCCTTCGGGCTCAAAAACGCCGACACAACATATCAGCGCATGATTCAGACATGTCTGGCAAACCAGATCGGCAAAACAGTGGAAGCATATGTAGATGACGTGGTCATCAAATCCAAGCATGTCGAAACTCTAGTAGACGACTTGAGGCTCACATTCGACAATCTCGAAAATATGACATTAAGCTTAATCCGGAAAATGCGTCTTGGCGTTCCAGAAAGCTCTTGGGCTTCATTGTGTCCGGTAGAGGAATTGAAGCAAACCCAGCCAAGATCCGAGCTCTGTCACAATTGGATATTCCAAAAGACCTCAAACAAATACAAAAATTGACTGGATGCGTAGCGGCTCTTAGCCGCTTTATTTCCCGTTTGGGAGAAAAGGCGTTACCCCTTTATCGCCTCCTCCGGCGCACCGAACACTTCGAGTGGACGGATGCCGCCACGGCAGGACTCGAAGAAATTAAAGCCATATTGGCAACAAATCCGGTCCTGGTCGCGCCCAACATGGGCGAACCAATGCTATTATATATCGCCGCAACACATCAAGTTGTCGGTAGCGGTGCTCGTCGTCGAGCGAGAAATGGGCGGACACAGTTCCCTCTTCAAAAACCGGTTTACTATGTGTCCTTGTCCTAACTCCATGCAAGTCCGGTACCCACATTATCAAAAGATAGCATCGCGGTGTTCATGGCATCCGGAAGCTGCGACACTACTTTCAAGAGTGTTCGATAACTTGATAGCCTTGAAGTACCTCTTAACGACATTATAAACAACATGACGTGACGGGCGGATTGCTAAATGGGCCATAGAGTTCCTTCCATTCGACATAACCTATAAGCCATGGCGAGCTATTGTCGCAGGTTTTGGCCGACCGTTGGCCAAATGGACCAAGCCGAACTCCCTAAAAGTACGGCGCATACTCTAATTGGATCATGCACTTTGATGGCTCCAAAATGTTGGCGGCACGGGTGAAATTTGGCGTCGTCTGACGTCCCCAACCGGGACACAGTCCAATATCGTCCTTCAACGCGGCGAATCACGAGGCCCTTTCGAAGCGGCCTCCGGATGGGAGTCTCCATGGGCATTAAACGCCTAGAGGTGTGCGAGGATTGAACCTCGCGATATCTCAAATAAGCGGAGACTTTGATGCCAAAGATCCGAAAATGGCAGCGTACCGCAATGCGGTCCTAAAATGTCAAGACGGTTGAAGGGCTCAATTTCATCATATAGCCGGGATAACAACCAGGCGGCGCGTATTAGCACGCATTAGGCGAAAAAAGCGCGCCGCCCCGCCCGACATCTTCCTGGAACGGCTGTTCAAGCCATCCGTACTATGGGAAGGGAGTCCGGAAATAACAATCCGGACCCAACCGCACTGCCTGGCACCGAACACTCTGACACAATCGGAGGCTCTGCCACCGAGATAACACCCTCCGCCCACGAAATAATGGCGGTTATCGCCCGTGGGCGGAACCATTCCTAGCCTACCTAACTAGGCAAGAACTCCCGAAGACCAAAATGAGGCTCGCTGCATAGTCTGACGATCCAAAGCCTATAAAGTCCATGAGGAGAGCTCTATAAGAAAAGCACAACAGAGTCCTTCAAAGGTGTATCTCCGAAGAGGAAGGGCGAAACCTCCTGGCTGAAATTCATGCCGGACTGGGTGGGCATGAAGGAAATATGCCCTAGAGGCAATAATAAATGTTATTATTTATTTCCTTATATCATGATAAATGTTTATTATTCATGCTAGAATTGTATTAACCGGAAACATAATACATGTGTGAATACATAAACCTACAGAGTGTCACTAGTATGCCTCTACTTGACTAGCTCGTTAATCAAAGATGGTTATGTTTCCTAACCATGAACAAGGAGTTGTTATTTGATTAATGGGATCACATCATTGGTTGAATGATCTGATTGACATGACCCATTCCATTAGCATAGCACCTGATCGTATAGTTTGTTGCTAGTGCTTTTCTTCATGACTTATACATGTTCCTATGACTATGAGATTATGCAACTCCGTTTGCCGAGGAACACTTTGGGTGCTACCAAGCGTCTGGCGTAATCTGGGTGATTATAAAGGTACATTACAGGTGTCTCGAAGGTACATGTTGGGTTGGCATATTTCGAGATTAGGATTTGTCACTCCGATTGTCGGAGAGGTATCTCTGGGCCCTCTCGGTAATGCACATCACATAAGCCTTGCAAGCATTGCAACTAAATGTGTTAGTTGTGAGATGATGTATTACGGAGCGAGAAAAGAGACTTGCCGATGCTGAGATTGAACTAGGTATTGGATACCGACGATCGAATCTCGGGCAAGTAACATACCGATGACAAAGGAACAACGTATGTTGTTATCGGTGATCGACCGATAAAGATCTTCGTAGAATATGTAGGAGCCAATATGGGCATCCAGGTCCGCTATTGGTTATTGACGAGAGGTGTCTCGGTCATGTCTACATAGTTCTCGAACCCGTAGGGTCCGCACGCTTAACGTTTCGATGGCGGTCATAATGAGTTTATAAGTATTGATGATGCGAAGGTTGTTGAGTCCGGATGTGATCACGGATATGACGAGGAGTCTCGAAATGGTCGAGACATAAAGATTGATATATTGAAGCCTACATTTGGACATCGGAAGGTTCCGAGTGAAATCGGAATTTACGAGTGCACCGGAGGTTACGGAACCCCGGGAACTACATGGGCCCATAGTGGGCCTTGGAGGAAAGGAGAAGGGCCAGCCCTAGGTGGTCGCTGCCCCCTTCCCTAGTCCTATTAGGACTAGGAAAGGTGGGCCGCCCCCTCTCTCTCTCCCCTCCAGGAATCCTATTCCAACTAGGATTGGGGGAGTCCTACTCCGGAGGGAGTAGGACTCCTTAGTGCGCCTCCTCCTCTTGGCCGCCACCTCCCCTTGGCTCCTTTATATCTGAGGCGGGGCACCCCAAAACACACAAGTTGATTTCCTTAGCCGTGCACGGTGCCCCTTCCACCATATTCCACTTGGTCATATCGTCATGAGCTTAGGCGAAGCCTGCGCTGGAGAAGTCATATCGTCGCGGAGCTTAAGCGAAGCCCTGCGTCGGTGGAGCATCATCATCGTCCACGCCGTCGTCTTGTGGAACTCATCCCCGACACTTTGCTGGATCGGAGTCAGGGGATCGTCATCGGGCTGAGCGTGTGCAGAACTCGGAGGTGCCGACGTTCGGTGCTTGGATCGGTCGGATCGTGAAGACGCGTGCGACTACATCAACAGCGTTGTTATAACGCTTCGCTTTCGGTCTCACGAGGGTGCGTGGGCGGACACTCTTCCCGCTCGTTGCTATGCCATCACCATGGTCTTGCGTGATCGTAGGAAAATTTTGAAATTACTCGTTCCCCAACAGTGGTATCGAGCCTGGTTTTATGCGTTGATGTCATATGCGAGTAGAACACAAGTGAGTTGTGGGCGATACAAGTCATACTACCTACCAGCATGTCATACTTTGGTTCAGCGGTATTGTGAGATGAAGCGGCCCGGACCGACATTACGCGTGACGCTTACGCGAGACTGGTTTCACCGCTGTGAGCACTCGTTGCTTAAAGGTGGTGGCGGGTGTCTGTCTCTCTCACTTTAGTTGAATCGAGTGTGGCTCGCCCGGTCCTTGAGAAGGTTAAAGCGGAGTCTATTTGTGAAATATCGTTGTGGTTTTGATGCGTAGGTAAGAACGGTTCTTGCTCAGCCCGTAGCAGCCACGTAAAACTTGCAACAACAAAGTAGAGGACGTCTAACTTGTTTTTGCGGGGCATGTTGTGATGTGATATGGTCAAGACGTGATGCTATATCTTATTGTATGAGATGATCATGTTTTGTAACCGAGTTATCGGCAATCTGGCAGGAGCCATATGGTTGTCGCTTTATTGTATGAAATGCAAGCGCCATGTAATTGCTTTACTTTATCACTAAGCGATAGCGATAGTCGTAGAAGCAATAGTTGGCGAGGCGACAACGATGCTACGATGGAGATCAAGGTGTCGCGCCGGTGGCGATGGTGATCATGGCGGTGCCGGAGATGGAATCACAAGCACAAGATGATGATGGCCATATCATATCACTTATATTGATTGCATGTGATGTTAATCCTTTATGCATCTTATTTTGCTTTGATTGACGGTAGCATTATAAGATGATCCCTTACTAAATTATCAAGAAGTGTTCTCCACGAGTATGCACCGTTGCGAAAGTTCTTCGTCTTTGAGACACCACGTGATGATCGGGTGTGATAGGTTCTACGTTCAAATACAGCGGGTGCAAAACAGTTGCACACGCGGAATACTCAGGTTATACTTGACGAGCTATGCATATAAGATATGACCTCGGAACACGGAGACCGAAGGTCGGCGTGAATCATATAGTAGATATGATCAACATATTGATGTTCACCATTGAAACTACTCCATCACACGTGATGATCGGTCATGGTGTAGTTGATATGGATCACGCAATCACTTAGAGAATTGGAGGATATTTTTCTAAGTGGGAGTTCTTAAGTAATATGATTAATTGAACTTAAATTTATCATGAACTTAGTACTGATAGTATCTTGCTTGTCTATGATGTGTAGATAGATGGCTCGTCTTTGTTGTTCCGTTAAATTTTAATGCGTTCCTTGAGAAAGCAAAGTTGAAAGATGATGGCAGCAATTACGGACTGGGTCCGTATTTGAGGATTATCCTTATTGCTGCACGGAAGAATTACGTCCCCGAAGCACCGTTAGGTGCCAGGCCTGGTGCAAGGGCTGCGCGAAGTTGTGAACGTCTGGCAAAGCAAAGCTGATGACTACTCTATAGTTCGAGTGTGCCATGCTTTACGGCTTAGAACCGGGACTTCAACGTCGTTTTGAACACCATGGAGCATATGAGATGTTCCAGGAGTTGAAGTTAATATTCAAGCGAATGCCCGGATTGAGAGATATGAAGTCTCCAATAAGTTCTATAGCTGTAAGATGGAGGAGAATGGTTACTGTCGGTGAGCATATACTCGTAATGTGCGGATATAACAATCACTTGATTCAACTGGGAGTTAATCTTCCGGATGATTGCGTCATTGATGAATTCTCCAATCACGCCACCAAGCTACAAGAGCTTCGTGATGAACTATAATATGCAAGGGATGACCAAAACTATGCCCGAGCTCTTCGCGATCTTTGAAAGCATGGAGGTAGAAATCAAAAGGAGCATCAAGTGTTGATGGTTAACAAAACCACTAGTTTCAAGAAAAGGGCAAAGGAAAGAAAAAGGAAACTTCAAAAGAGCGGCAAGCAAGTTGTTGATCAAGAGAAGAAAACCAAGTCTGGTCCTAAGCACAAGGCGGAGTGCTTCTATTGCAAGCAGGCTGGTCACCGAAGCGGAACTGCCCCAAGTATTTGGCGGATAAGAAGGATGGCAAGGTTAACAAAGGTATATGTGATATACTTGTTATTGATGTGTACCTTACTAATACTCGCATAGCACTGGTATTTGATCTTTGGTTACATTGCTAATATTTGCAACTCAAAGCAGGGCTACGGATTAGCGAAGATTGGCTAAGGACGAGGTGACGATCTTGGCGTGGAAATGGTTCCAAAGTCGATGTGATCGCAATCGGCACGCTACCTCTACATCTACCTTCGGATTAGTATTAGACCTAAATAATTGTTATTTAGTACCATCGTTGAGCATGAACATTATATCTGGATCTTGTTTGATGCGAGGCGGTTATTCATTTAAATCGAGAGAATAATGGTTGTTCTATTTATATGAATAATATCTTTTATGGTCATGCACCATTGAAGAATGGTTTGTTTTTACTTAATCTTGATAGTAGTGATACACATATTCATAATGTTGAAACCAAAAGATGCAGAGTTGATAATGATGGTGCAACTTATTTGTGGCTTGCCGTTTAGGTCATATCGGTGTAAACGCATGAAGAAACTCCATCTTGATGGACTTTTGGAGTCACTTGATTATGAATCACTTGGCACTTGCGAACCGTGCCTTATGGGCAAGATGACTAAAACACCGTTCTCGGAACTATGGAGAGAGCAACAGATTTATTGGAAATCATACATCTTGATGTATGTGGTCCAATGAATGTTGAGGCTCGTGGCGGATATCGTTATTTTCTCACCTTCACAGATGATTTGAGCAGATATGGGTATATCTACTTAATGAAACACAAGTCTGAAACATTTGAAAAGTTCAAAGAATTTCAGAGTGAAGTGGAAAATCATCGTAACAAGAAAATAAAGTTTCTACGATCGATCGTGGAGGAGAATATTTGAGTTCTGAGTTTGGCCTACATTTGAAACAATGCGGAATAGTTTAGCAACTTACGCCACCGAACACCACAGCGTAATGGTGTGTCGAGCGTCAGAATCGTACTTTATTAGATATGGTGCGATCTATGATGTCTCTTACTGATTTACCGCTATCATTTTGGGGTTATGCTTTAGAGGCGGCTACATTCACTTTAAATAGGGCACCATCTAAATCCGTTGAGGCGGCGCCTTATGAACTGTGGTTTGGCAAGAAACCAAAGTTGTCGTTTTGAAAGTTTGGGGCTGCGATGCTTATGTGAAAAAGCTTCAACCTGATAAGCTCGAACCCAAATCGGAGAAATGTGTCTTCATAGGATACCCAAAGGAGACAGTTGGGTACACCTTCTATCACAGATCCGAAGGCAAGATTTTTGTTGCTAAATTGGAAACTTTTTGGAGAAAGAGTTTCTCACGAAAGAAGTGAGTGGGAGGAAAGTAGAACTTGATGAGATAATCGTATCTACTCCCTTATTGAGAAGTAGTACATCACAGAAAACAGTTTCGTGACACCTACACCAAATAGGAGGAAGCTAATGATGATGATCATGAAACTTCAGATCAAGTTTCTCAGAACTTCGTAGATCAACCAGAACAAGATCCGCACTGAGTGGTACGGTAATCCTGTTTTGGAAGTCATATTCTTGGAACATGATGAACCCACGAACTATGAAGAAGCGATGGTGAGCCCAGATTCCACAAAATGGCTTGAGGCCATGAAATATGAGATGGGATCCATGTATGAGAACAAAGTGTGGACTTTGGTTGACTTGCCGATGATCGGCAAGCAATTGAGAATAAATGGATCTTCAAGAAGAAGACTGACGCGATGGTAATGTTATCGTCTATAAAGCTCGACTTGTTGCAAAAGGTTTTCGACAAGTTCAAGGGATTGACTACGATGAGACCTTCTCACCCGAAGCGATGCTTAAGTCGTCCGAATCATGTTAGCAATTGCCGCATTTTATGATTATGAAATTTGGCAAATGGATGTTAAAACTGCATTCCTGAATGGATTTACGGAAGAAGAGTTGTATATGATGCAACCAGAAGGTTTTGTCGATCCAAAGGAGCTAACAAAGTGTGCAAGCTCCAGCGATCCATTTATGGACTGGTGCAAGCCTCTCGGAGTTGGAATAAGCGTTTTGATAGTGTGATCAAAGCATTTGGTTTTATCTGAGACTTTTGGAGAAGCTCGTATTTACAAGAAAGTGAGTGGGAGCTCTGTAGCATTTCGATATTATATGTGGATGACATATTATTGATCGGAAATGATATAGAATTCTGGATAGCATAAAGGGATACTTGAATAAGAGTTTTTCGATGAAAGACCTCGGTGAAGCTGCTTACATATTGGGCATTAAGATCTATAGAGATAGATCAAGGCGCTTAATAGGACTTTCACAAAGCACATACCTTGATAAAGTTTTGAAAAGGTTCAAAATGGATCAGCAAAGAAAGGGTTCTTGCCGGTATTACAAGGTGTGAAGTTGAGTAAGACTCAATGCCCGACCACCGCAGAAGATAGAGAGAAAATGAAAGATGTTCCTATGCTTCAGCCATAGGCTCTATCATGTATGCAATCTGTGTACCGGACCTGATGTGTGCCTTGCTGTAAGTTTAGCGGCAGGTACCAAAGTAATCCAGAGTGGATCCTTTGGACAGCGGTCAAGAACATCCTTAAGTACTTGAGAAGAACTAAGGATATGTTTCTCATTTATGGCGGTGACAAAGAGCTCATAAATGGCAGTTACGTCGATGCAAGCTTTGACACTGATCGAGACGATTCTAAATCGCAAACCGGATACGTATTTACATTAAGCGGTGGAGCTGTCGGTTGGTGCAGTTCCAAACAAAGCGTCGTTCGGGATCTACATGTGAAGTTGAGTACATAGCTGCTTCGGAAGCAGCTAATGAAGGAGTCGGATGAAGGAGTTCATATCCGATCTAGGTGTTGTACCTAGTGTATCGGGTCCAATGAAAATCTTTTGTGATAATTGGTGCAATTGCCTTGGCAAAGGAATCCAGATTTCACAAGAGAACCAAGCACATCAAAAGGCGCTTCAACTCCATCCGGATTTGGTCGGTGGGAGACATAAAGATATGCAAGATACATACGGATCTGAATGTTGCAGACCGTTGACTAAGCCTCTTCCACGAGCAAAACATGATCAGCACCAAGACTCCATGGGTGTTAGAATCATTCTTGTGTAATCTAGATTATTGACTCTAGTGCAAGTGGGAGATCTGAAGGAAATATGCCCTAGAGGCAATAATAAATGTTATTATTTATTTCCTTATATCATGATAAATGTTTATTATTCATGCTAGAATTGTATTAACCGGAAACATAATACATGTGTGAATACATAAACCTACAGAGTGTCACTAGTATGCCTCTACTTGACTAGCTCGTTAATCAAAGATGGTTATGTTTCCTAACCATGAACAAGGAGTTGTTATTTGATTAATGGGATCACATCATTGGTTGAATGATCGATTGACATGACCCATTCCATTAGCATAGCTTTTGATCGTATAGTTTGTTGCTAGTGCTTTTCTTCATGACTTATACATGTTCCTATGACTATGAGATTATGCAACTCCCGTTTGCCGAGGAACACTTTGGGTGCTACCAAGCGTCCTGGCGTAATCTGGGTGATTATAAAGGTACATTACAGGTGTCTCCGAAGGTACATGTTGGGTTGGCATATTTGAGATTAGGATTTGTCACTCCGATTGTCGGAGAGGTATCTCTGGGCCCTCTCGGTAATGCACATCACATAAGCCTTGCAAGCATTGCAACTAAATGTGTTAGTTGTGAGATGATGTATTACGGAGCGAGAAAAGAGACTTGCGAAGAACGAGATTGAACTAGGTATTGGATACCGACGATCGAATCTCGGGCAAGTAACATACCGATGACAAAGGGAACAACGTATGTTGTTATGCGGTCGACCGATAAAGATCTTCGTAGAATATGTAGGAGCCAATATGGGCATCCAGGTCCCGCTATTGGTTATTGACCGAGAGGTGTCTCGGTCATGTCTACATAGTTCTCGAACCCGTAGGGTCCGCACGCTTAACGCTTCGATGGCGGTCATAATGAGTTTATAAGTATTGATGCACGAAGGTTGTTCGAGTCCCGGATGTGATCACGGATATGACGAGGAGTCTCGAAATGGTCGAGACATAAAGATTGATATATTGGAAGCCTACATTTGGACATCGGAAAGGTTCCGAGTGAAATCGAATTTCTGAGAGTACCGGAGGTTACGGAACCCCGGGAACTACATGGGCCCATAGTGGGCCTTGGAGGAAAGGAGAAGGGCCAGCCCTAGGTGGCGCAAGGCTTCTTCCCTAGTCCTATTAGGACTAGGAAAGGTGGGCAGCCCCCCTCTCTCTCTCCCCTCCAGGAATCCTATTCCAACTAGGATTGGGGGAGTCCTACTCCGGAGGAGTAGGACTCCTTAGTCGCCTCCTCCTCTTGGCCGCCACCTCCCCTTGGCTCCTTTATATCTGAGGGGCAGGGAGCACCCCAAAACACACAAGTTGATTTCCTTAGCCGTGTCACGGTGCCCCTTCCACCATATTCCACTTCGGTCATATCGTCGCGGAGCTTAGCGAAGCCTGCTGGAGAAGTCATATCGTCGCGGAGCTTAGGCGAAGCCCTGCGTCGGTGGAGCATCATCATCGCCACCACGCCGTCGTCTTGTGGAACTCATCCCGACACTTTGCTGGATCGGAGTCCGGGATCGTCATCGGGCTGAACGTGTGCAGAACTCGGAGGTGCCGTCGTTCGGTGCTTGGATCGGTCGGGTCGTGAAGGCGTCGACTACATCAACAGCGTTGTTATACGCGCTTCGCTTTCGGTCTCACGAGTGCGTGGGACGGACACTCTTCCCGCTCGTTGCTATGCCATCACCATGGTCTTGCGTGATCGTAGGAAAATTTTGAAATTACTCGTTCCCCAACAGGCACCACGCCGCAGCCGGGCCCTTGTAGGCAAGGCCTTCCGACAGGATTTTATTGGCCGACGGCCCGGCAGATGCACAGGATTTAGTCCAACGATCGTCGGTTGCCAGCTTTTGCTAACCAAAGCCACATGCCACCCACCACCCTCAAAACTATACCCATCACCTGGCCGTTTATGTCAGGGGCTTGACATGGTTGGACCCCTTAAGGGAGGAACCCACAAGCAAAAATACCTATTGGTCATGGTGGATAAATTCACCAAATGGATAGAGGCCAAGCCTGTTAAAACGGCCGAATCCGGGCCGGTGATAGACTTCATATCAGGGGTAGTGCACTGTTACGGCGTCCCCACAGTATCATCACTGATAACGGCACCAACTTCACGGCCGATGAGGTCAAATTATGGTGCAAAAACATGGGCATCAAGCTCGATTACGCCTCAGTCTATCACCCTCAAACCAACGGTCAAGTCGAGCGAGCAAACGGTCTAATCATGAGCGGCATTAAACCCATACTAGTGCGGTCCCTCAAGGAATCTAACACGCACTGGGTTGAGGAGCTCGACTCCGTACTCTGGGGGCTGCGGACCACGCCGAATCGTACTACCGGATTCACACCATTTTTTATGGTGTACGGCGCAGAGGCAGTCTTGCCCTGCGACATAATTCATGACTCACCTCGCGTGCGCATGTATGAAGAAAGAGAAGCCGAGCTCGATCGGCAGGACAGTTTGGACGCATTGGAGGAGGAGCGCGACGTGGCAAAAGCTCGTTCCGCATTTTATCAACAGCAGGCTCGAAGATATCAAAGCAGGGAAGTACGGGCCAAAGCTTACAACGTTGGCGAACTAGTTCTACGCCTGCCGGTACAAGAAAAAGGACAAACTCAAGCCCAAATGGGAAGGTCCCTTCATCATCGACCAGGTCCTGACCGGCGGAGTATACCGTCTGAGAAACGTATCGGATAACCGACTCGAGCCGAACCCATGGAACGCAGCCCGTCTACGAAGATTCTACGCCTAAGCGCTGGACTCCGAGTTCATCTCCTTCCTCCGTCCACATTTTCTATTTTTGCTGTCTTTTATTTCTCTCCTTCCACCTTCTTCTTCTTGAAGCCTTTAGAGGCTTGTTTGCGCTTTGTTCGCACATACTTGACGCGTTGTCCGCGCTCATTATACCTGGGGGCTTCTTTAACAGAAGCTTATTTATACGGGCTTCATGCCCAACACATGTGTCAAACTTCCACATGTACCTTTTACTCACGATTATATGCATCGATATGACTTAAGTTTTGGCCAAGCGGGTTGCTGGCTCTGTGCTTACCCTACGTTCCCGATTGTTCGGCTAGGTGGTAAAGGAGCACCTCTGCGATTATTCTTGCGGGTCAGCCGGATGTGTACCTCGGTGGGTGAAGCCAAAGCTAAGCGTTCTTAAGGGAATATTCGGTCGGTGAACTGAAAGATGATTTTTAACTATTTATCCATCTGCCCCCAGATGATTTTCTGCTTTCTTAGCAGTTTGGACATGCACTTTAGGGCATGCCTCCCAGGGAAAGGAACTCTTAACGGAACTATTCTCCCTGGAAGATGTTTCTTACTATCCATGTAATATAGTATAACATAACTAGTTGGGCACTTGTCTGATACAGCAATAATGACCCCTACGCCTTGTCTCCATGCATGCCCTGGTTCTTACATAACGCGAGGGTATTCGGACACCTCGGACTATTGGGTCCCGAGGTCGAGCGAAAAGGTCCGCTATGACAAACAATCTACAATCCGGCTAGAAGACATTTTTCATGTCATATTCAATTACATAGTCAACTCGACTAATTGTATTCCTCCTCAATGCCATCTAATAGGCTGTCTAATTTACAATCTTGCTGGGAATACTTGGCGGCCAATTCTACTTGGTCATACACTAAGCTTACAGGGATCTCCTTCCCATCAGGCCCCACAGGTCCGACCTCGGCCATGTGGTTTGGGTCAGCCTTCGTGTACCGCGTGTTTACCATGGACCAGGCCTCCCTGGCGCCTTGACGGCAGGCCGATATCTTCCATAGTCAGAAGCGCCGCCGTGCTCCTGGAAGCCGCTCTGCCAGCTCCCCAATGCCTTCGGGCAGGGAGATAGATGGCCACAAGGCCTGGGCGACGCCTTTCATCACCTGCCGAACTCGTTTGCGGTACCGACGCAGATTCGGGAAGAAGATCACTGAAGAACTGGGCATCTCCTCCTTAGGGCGACCTGTGAGCAAACCTACATACATGTTTATGTTAGTCGCCTTCCTCGCGAACTCTTTCAAAGTTCGTCTAAGCACTTCTTGAAAATGCCGCGACGGCCGCCGATTCTCCTTCTGAGTCACCAAATGGGCACGAACATCCTTTAGTTCCTCACCCGGTTGGGTGTTGGCATCTTGAGGTTATTTTTCTCTGCCGCACCCTCGTAAGCACGCTCTCGCCGGCCTTTAGCTGGTGCAGGAGCTGTTGCTTGTCCGGATCCATCCCGCGCTATCTGCAATGTTAATGTCGGATTATGCACACGCCGCACTTTTGAAACTACTTCTACTTTGAAGAGCATATATTACCGGAGGGAGTCTTCATGGCTTCCCGGTCGCGGCGATCTTGACCTCAAGTTGGGCCTTGCACTCTTCAAGCTCTGGGACAAACGAGTATTCTTTTGGTAAGAACCTGCATTCCAAATGATCCTTAAATCAGTTATCCTAACTATTTTAAGTCTCGGGACTCTTGGCATATATAATGTCAAAATTCCTTACCCGTATGTCTTTCACATCTTTGCTCTGTGGCTCTGGCTAGGCCATCTTGAGCGGCACGGCAGTGCGCTTCTCCCGAACTAAAGGCGTCCAACGCCTCTTGGGAGAAACATCGTCACGTAGAATAGTCGTGGCGCCTATGATTCATGGCGCTCTCCACCTCCGACTTGGTGGCGGACAGTCTGTCGGCATCCTCCGTTGGAGGAGCATCCGACGCACGCCTCGTGTTTGTACCCCCTTCCGGACTCGGCTTTTGAGCCTGGTTGGCGGAGGTCCGATTGGCAACTTCTCCAGACTCGATCCGCGGCGCTCTTTTCTGAAAAACCACAAGCATCAGTGTGCCTCCCAGGAACCTCTCCTTAAAACACGATGGCACATCATACCGTTGCAGCGACGTCTCGAGTCGTACCGCACTTCTTTTCCGCCTGCAGGGCCGAGCTGCCCCTTGTTGGACGGCCATGGCAGGCTCGGCTTCCCGTTCGAAGGCACCCCCTGCGAAACACCATCAAATACGTGGTGATTAGAAGTAAAGCACGGGTGGGTCATGGTATCCGGACTTGGTCACGGTTACAGGAGGCGGAAATAATCCGGGTTAGTCGGCGTAATGGCAACCAAAGCATTGTCGATGCTAAGTTGGTGGAACACCCGTCGATCAGCTCCACCTTTATATCCGGGTCCTCTTGGAGGCGGATCGAGGGACCGTTCCGGATCCTCGGGTTGTGAAGCGGGCTGTGTATCTTCTCCACGGCCCGGCGCGGTTCCTGCGTAGAAACCATGAAATGAGATATTTAACCACGGGAACATGGATCGGACAGGCCACAAAGATATTTGCTTACCCAACCGAGGATTATTTGAAGAAAACCCGTTCGATGGGTGACGCGAAGAAAATCCTCCTCTTCCCTTTGTACATGGCGGACAAGGTCTTCACCCGTTCGGTGACCGATCCCGCCCTTTGCGGCCATGGCGGGTGGCATCGTCCTCCCGTTGAAGTCCCACATGGGTGGCCCCTATATTGGGCGGCTGCACTCCCCTCATAATGCAGATTGCCATGACTCAATCATGGTCAATCCGGCATGAGCCGATAATCTTATTCGGCTCATCAAGTAAAGGACGTCGGTCATTTTCCTCCGGGGATCCACGGGCGCCAGCTTAGGCGCTTCTTGGAGGCGTTGCTAAACTCCGGAAGGCCGATCCGAACAGGATCCGGCAGCGGGACGTCCTCCATGTAAAACCATTCCGAGGGCCAGTCCTCAGGCGCCTTCTTTGGGGTTCCGGATAAGTATCTGGTCCCGGCGATGCGCCATAGTTCGGCTCCGCCCACTTGATATATTGACCTTTCGTGAGAGCGAGGCACAAGCGAACAATCTCTTCCACAGGCGAAATGGGCCTCAACGCCCAAAACAGCTCGCAAAGGGCCACAAAGCCCGCTATATGCGAGATGGAGGCAGGCGTAAGGTTGTGCAATTTGAGGCCGTAGAACTCCGAAGCCCGGAGAAAGCGGATGGATTGGAAATCCGAGTCCTCTCATTAGGTAAGAGGCAAGCATACCCGCTCTCCCTTAGAGGATCGGGGATGCTCTCCGCTTCTTCCGCCCTTATAAGTGGCGAGTCGGAACGCACTGAGAACCATGAAGGCGGGGAAGGAATCCCTTGGTTTGAAGCACCACCAATTATTTGTCGGGACTGAGCATCTCCCCCAATCTCCGGGCTGAGGGCTGGGAATGCGAGAGGAGGAGCCAGCGTCGGTATCCATGGTGGAGTGGGTTTTTTGTCAAAGGCGCTCGATGAAGGCTCGCGAAGGGAGGATGGTGTGATCCGGATATGGATCCCGTCTCTTTATAGACGACTCATTTGCACAGCAAGGGGGTAAATGTAAAGATACCACGACTTTTCACATTCGTTCGACACGTGGAAGATGGCCATTATTGGGCGTGGAAGCGAGAAGCGCGATATTCACAAGAAAGCGGACACTATTCAACACAAGATTCGGAGGAACCCGCCTTGCAATGTCGAAGACAATCAACACGTCGAACTTATCATCATTGAAGCCTGGTTGGGGCTACTCTTGAGGAGTCTGGACTAGGGGTGTCCGGATGGCGAACTATCATCTTTGGCGGACTCTGGACTCTGAAGATACAAGATTGAAGACTTCGTCCCGTGTCCGGATAGGACTTTCCTTGGCGTGGAAGGCAAGCTTGGCGATCTGGATATGTAGATTTCCTACCATTGTAACCGACTCTGTGTAACCCTAACCCTATTCGGTGTCTACATAAACGGAGGGTTTTAGTCCGTGGGGACGAACAACAATAATACCATAGGCTAGCTTCTAGGGTTTAGCCTCTCGATCTCGTGGTAGATCTACTCTTGTACTACCCATATCATCAATATTAATCAAGCGGGGTAGGGTATTACCTCCATCGAGAGGGCCCGAACCTGGGTAAAAACATCGTGTCCCTTGTCTCCTGTTACCATCCGCCTAGACGCACAGTTCGGGACCCCCTACCCGAGATCCTCTGGTTTTGACACCGACACTTGGCGATATGGATATGTAGATCTCCTACCATTGTAACCGACTATGTGTAACCCTAACCCTATTCGGTGCCTATATAAACCGGAGGGTTCTAGTCCGTAGGACGAACAACAATCATACCATAGGCTAGCTTCTAGGGTTTAGCCTCTCTGATCTTGTGGTAGATCTACTCTTGTACTACTCATATCATCAATATTAATCAAGCAGGAGTAGGGTTTTACCTCCATCGAGAGGGCCCGAACCTGGGTAAACACATCGTGTTCCTTGTCTTTTGTTACCATCCGCCTAGACGCACAGTTCGGGACCCACTACCCGAGACCCGCCGATTTTGACACCGACACCTGTAGTGAAACCCTCACACTTATCGTGTCTACAACAATTTCACCCAAAAGGTTGAAGAGACGGTAGATGTGAAGTTTGATGAATCTAACGGCTCACAAGTAGAGAAATTGCCAATTGATGTAGGAGACAAAAACCTTCGAAAGCAATTCAAGACTTGTCTATTGGCAAGATTCGCCCAACGGATGTGAAGGAGAGTACCTTGTCCGTTCAAGTGGAAGCCTCAACTTCACACCAATGTGAACCACAAGTTGACTTGGAGGCATCCACGAGTGGAACACGTCAAGACGAAGGAAATGAGGAAGTACAACAAGATGAACCTCATCGACCTCCTTCTCCACCTCCACAAGAGAACAACAATGCCAGCAACGATGAAGAAGGACAAGAGGAAGAAGAAAACAATGAAGAGGATGTTCCACCCCGACCCAAACAAAAGCTCTCACGAGTTAAATTAAGAGTCTCAAGTGATCATCCCGTCGAACAAATCTTTGATGATATCCAAACCGGGAGAATTACTCGCTCTAAAACTCGTTTGGCTAACTTTTGTGAACATTACTCATTCATTTCTAGTATTGAACCTATGAAGGTTGAATAAGCTCTTGATGATCCGGATTGGGTGAACGCTATGCATGAAAAGCTACACAATTTCAAGAGGAATCAAGTATGGACGTTGGTTGAAAAGCCCGATGAGAAGCACAATGTCATTGGAACCAAATGGGTGTTTCGGAATAAGCAAGATGAAGATGGACAAGTTGTACGCAACAAGGCCCGTCTTGTCGCCCAAGGCTACACTCAAGTCAAAGGTATGGACTATGGTGAGACATATGCCCCCGTTGCTAGACCGATTCCATACGCATCTTACTTGCTTATGCCAATCACCATGATATCACGTTATACCAAATGGACATTAAGATTGCTTTTCTAAATGATGAAATTGAGGAGGAAGTCTATGTTAAACAAACTCCTAGCTTTTTTAATCCCAAGAAACCTAATCATGTTTACAAACTTCACAAAGCTCTTTATGGTCTTAAAGAAGCTCCTAGAGCATGGTATAAATGTTGACCAATTCCTTATTGAAAAAGGCTTTGAGATTGGAAAATTTTGATTCTCCACCTTTTACTAAAAGGGTTAAAGGTGAATTATTTGTGTGCCAAATTTATGTGGATGATATCATATTTGGTTCGACTAACCCTCATTTTAGTGAAAAGTTTGGAAGGCTAATGTCAGAGAACTTTGAGATGTCTATGATGAGTGAACTCAAGTTCTTTCTTGGTTTGCAAATCAAGCAAACAAAGGAGGGTACCTTTGTTTCCCAAACAAAGTATACCAAGGACTTATTCAAGAAGTTCAACATGCAATAAAGCAAAGGTATGAAAACACCCATGCCTACTAGTGGACATCTTGACTTGACTAAGGATGGCAAACTGGTTGACCAAAAGGTTTACCGCTCTATGATTGGTTCATTGTTATATCTATGTGCCTCCCGTCTCGATATTATGCTAAGTGTGTGCATGTGTGCACGATATCAAGTGGCCCCTAAAGAATGTCATCTTAAGGCTGTGAAAAGGATAGTGAGATACTTAATTCATAGACCAAACTTTGGCATTTGGTATCCTAAGAGGTCTTCTTTTGATCCTGTTGGCTATTGCGATTCGGACTATGCTGGTGACAAGGTTGATAGAAAGTCCACTTTGGGTACTTGTCAATTTCTTGGTAGATCTCTTGTATCTTGGTCCTCCAAGAAACAAAACTCAGTATCCTTATCCACCGCCGAAGCGGAATACATTGCCGTCGGATCATGTTGTGCTCAATTACTTTGGATGACCCAAACCCTTAAGGATTATGGGATATATGTGAAAAATGTTCCATTGCTTTGTGATAATGAAAGTGCTATTAAGATTGCTCACAATCCCGTGCAACATTCTCGAACTAAGCATATTGAAGTTCGTCATCATTTCATTTGAGATCATGTTGCTAAAGGAGACATCAATCTTAAGCATGTTCGTACCGATAAGCAATTGGCAGATATATTCACCAAACCGCTTGATGAGAAAGTGTTTTGCCGTTTGAGAGGTTAATTGAACATCATTGATGCCTCAAACTTGGAGTAAAAACTCCATTTGGATACATGCAAGGCATGAGCCTTTTTGACTAATCCTTGATATTTCTCTTATGATGATGATCATATGTCTTGGATCTATACTTGTACCCTTGCATGTTATCTAACCCTTGTAGGTACTTGGATGAGCCCAAATCTATGAGATTGCGAGTCACTCACATCTTGAGCAATCTCTACATCACCAAGTTTCTACTATATGGTTGTTGAATACAAGGAAGCATGAATCCTCACTCAACATATCCTTTGTCAATTTCTATATATCAAATTTCATTTGGTATCAAGTTTCATGATTGTCATTTTGGATACACAAGTGCTCTTCCTTGCAAGACTAACCCATGTAGGAAGATGAACTCAAACTACAAGTAGCGCTCCAAACTCTTGATGAACTACATCAACCTTGAGCACCCAACACAAGTTCGACTACATGATCAAGATCAACACCACCCAAGGTATGTTATTCCATCTTAGAGAAGCATTGACCCAAGTCATGAGTCAAAGCAACTCAACGAGATGTGAATACATCGAAATGCTTAAACGAAAAAATGGTAACCCCATTTTGAGCTTAAACGATGAGTATGACCTACGATCAAGTGTTATCACTTGACTCCTCAGTCAATATACTCTAACATAGGTGACTTTGTCGCTGACGCCCCCTCTAGATAAAGTTCTCTAGTGTTTCTTTGCTTTGTGTTTTTTGCATTTGGTTCTTGCTATCTTGTTCCCCTTTAAAAAACTTCATCTAGATCTCTTTTCTTTTGTGTGTTTCTCTGTTTTCTCTGCATCTAATTCATTGCAAATCTTTTAGTTAATTCATTGCAAATCCTTGTGAGATTTCATTTTCCAAGTGAGCTGAGTTGACAAGATTTTTCCTCTACATTGAACTTGGACTCACCGATTCATGCCTATCGGCTAGACCGAACTACAGGAATTACTTGTAGATAGTTCATTGGTACAACCGACGCGGACTAACCCGGTTTGACCGATATGCATCATCCCTTATACTGCCAACTCGGTGTCATTGATGAAAATAGGTCGGCATTACCGATTTCACTGCTGAGAAAACTTTTTGTCACTGCATATTTCTTTTCTTCTCCAGCTCCACTCAATGATTCTTATCCTCTACCCACATCATAAACTACATGCTGCTTTGTAATGTGTCTCAAGGACCAAACCTATTTGACTCATACTCCAGAAGTACCCTTCTTGGAAATTGATGTCAAAGGGGGAGAGAGAGCACATAAAAGCTTATCACATGGGAGAGAAAGCACATCTTAGCTTCTCCAGATGCTTGTTAACAATAGAGCATAGAAGTCACATGTCTTTAAGAGGGGAAAGACATGTCAATATATAGTTGATTGTACCATTTCTCGCTTTAGTGTTTTTTGCTCTGATTTTCTCTTACCCTACCTTCTCCCATTATCCAATATCAGATTCAGGGGGAGAAAGAGTTCATATCCAGGGGAAGAAAATCTTTGGAATTCATTGCATATCTTCAATCTTTGGGGACATGTCTATATCAAAATGGAGCACTAAGTACTCACTCATTACATGTCATCCCAGTCTTGGTACTCTTGTGGTTTCAGGAACTTGCTTTATTTAGAGTGTTCTTGTGTTACCTAACCTTGTTTTCTCAAGCTCATCTCCTCCAAAGCCAGCTCAAGACCACAAGGTAAGTATATGCATCACACTCATGTGCATGATGATCTCTTGCTGGTGTACATATTGTTTGCAAGAAGGATTCATGAACATGAAGGTACACTTCCTTTTATCTACATCATTTGCTCTGATGCATATAGCCAAGATACATGTAACTCATTGCTTGCTCTGACATGCCTATGCATTCACATGTTCTTATATCCCATCTTTACATGATTGCATACATGTAGGGGGAGCCTATGCATGTTACATGTCTTTCCAAAGCTTTACTTGTTATCATGTATATCTTTAATCTAGAGCTTTGATGTATGTTGTCATTAATTACCAAAAAGGGGGATATTGAAAGCACAAGTGCTCCCTGGGTGATTTTGGTAATTAATGACAACATATCTCATGTTGGACTAATACTTTTGTCAAGTATATTTCAGATGAGTTCAACCATGGCGTGGCAAGGACAAGAAGATGAGGAACCCCTTCAAAATGCTAAGGACAAAGATTAGCAAAGGCTCAAGACTCTTCATTTTCATTTTAGTGATCCAAGATCACATTGAGTCCATAGCGAAAGCACAAGTGCCCCCTGGGTGATTTTGGTAATTAATGTCAACATATCTCTTGTTGGACTAACACTTTTACCTAGTATGTTTCAGACAAGTTCAACAAATTAAGTGGCATGGACTAAAGGATGTGGAACCCCTTCAAGATGCTAAGGACAAAGGATTGGCTCAAGCTTCAAGTACAAGACTCTACATTTTATATTTTAGTGATCCAAGATCACATTGAGTCTATAGGAAAAGCCAATACTATCAAGAGGGGATGAGGTGTTGCTTAATGGCTTGCTTGCTCAAAGTGCTTAGTGATATGCTCCAAAGCCCTCAACTACTTTCTCACATCCACATATGTCCTAAACCAAATGTCTAACTCGGTCCCACCGATTCTTTCTATTCGGCGCCACCGAGTTCAGATGTCATAGCCACTGCCACAAACCCTAGGCAAATCGGTCTCACCGAGATGGGATTGTAATCTCTCTGTGTATGTCCATTACCAAAATCGGTCTCACCGAGTATGAGCAATCGGTACTACTGAGATTACAATGCAAACTCTCTGGTTAGCTTATTACCAAAATCGGTCCCACCGAGTTTTTGTAATCAGTCTCACCAAGTTTGCCTGACCAACTCTCTGGTTAGCTTATTACCAAAATCGGTCCCACCGAGTTTTTGTAATCGGTCTCACCGAGATTACGTTATGCCCTAACCCTAACCATATCGGTCCTACCGAGTTGCATGTCGGTCACATCGAAAATTCTAACGGTCACTAGATTTGCTGAATCGGTCCGACCGAGTTTAACAATTCGGTCCCACCGAGTTTGGCAAGTTGTGTGTAATGGTTAGATTTTGTGTGGAGGCTATATATACCCCTCCACCTCCTCTTCATTCGTGGAGAGAGCCATCAGAATGAACCTACACTTCCAATATACATTTTCTAAGAGAGAACCACCTACACTTGTGTTGAGGCCAAGATATTCCATTCCTACCATATGAATCTTGATCTCTAGCCTTCCCCAAGTTGCTTTCCACTCAAATCTTCTTTCCACCAAATCCAAATCCTGTGAGAGAGAGTTGAGTGTTGGGGAGACTATCATTTGAAGCACAAGAGCAAGGAGTTCATCATCAACACACCATTTGTTACTTCTTGGAGAGTGGTGTCTCTTAGATTGGCTAGGTGTCACTTGGGAGCCTCCGACAAGATTGTGGAGTTGAACTAAGGAGTTTGTAAGGGCAAGGAGATCGCCTACTTCGTGAAGACCTACCGCTAGTGAGGCAAGTCCTTCGTGGGCGACGGCCATGGTGGGATAGACAAGGTTGCTTCTTCGTGGACCCTTCATGGGTGGAGCCCTCTGTGGACTCGTGCAACCGTTACCCTTTGTGGGTTGAAGTCTCCATCAACGTGGATGTACGATAGCACCACCTATCGGAACCACGACAAAAACATCCGTGTCTCCAATTACGTTTGAATCCTCCAAACCCTTCCCTTTACATTCTCGCATGCTGCATGCTTTACTTTCCGCTGCTCATATACTCGTTGCATGCTTGCTTGTTATGTATTGTGATTGTTAGACTTGTGCCAAAACTCCACTTGAACTTAAAGAAGTTAAAAACTACAACTTTTGGTACTTCGTGTATAATCACCCCCCTCTAGACACCTCTTCTCGATCCTTTCAATTGGTATCAGAGCTTTGGTCTCCATTGCCTTGGTTTAATCACCATTGGAGGAAGATGGATGTGTCTACTTTGGGGAGTCTTAGACATAGAGTGCCTATTCTTGATGGAGAATATTTTCGTGAGTGGAAAAATGAAATGCTTGAGATTTTCAATGAATATCATTTGAACAAGTACATTTCTAGCCCTTGTGCACCTCATATTGATCCCTTGCATCCCACACCCGAAGAGGATCTTGACATGATTCGCAATCTTAGAACCATCAATCTTATCATAAGAGGATTGCCCAAAAATTTGATTGCTAGTTTGCCTACTCTTGATTGTGCCTATACTATATGGAAATTTCTTGAGGAACGATTTCCAGATTATTCCTTGAAAAATTTAGATGAAATTCTCCATAAGTCTATTGCCTTGAGTAAGATGAATTCTAGTGATCCTAGCTTTGGTGATTGTCTATTTGAGCTTACAAATCTCATGCGTGCCATAGGAGATGTTGGAATCATTAGCAATATTATTTCCGAAGCTATTAGAATCCATAAAGACAATCATAGAAATGATCATTTGTCTAATGAATTACCCTCTCTAGGAATTGATCAATCACAAGATGATGTTGAACATGGATACTATGATGAGGATGATGATAGTGAATATGATCTTGATGATGCAATGAGACACTTTGGTCTTATGGCAAATCTTCGCGGCTACATGGCTGGAGGAAAGGAATGGGTCCTTGATAGTGGATGTACTGATCATATGACCGGAGATAAAGACATGTTCTGTGAGCTTGCTGAAAACGACGACCCTCGAAAATATGTAACTTTTGGTGACAATTCAAAAGGTAAGGTGGTTGGCCTTGGTAAGGTGGCCATCTCACATGATAGCTCCATACAAAATGTCATGCTCGTTGAATCTCTTGGCTACAACTTACTTTCAGATATCTAGACTTGCTGATTTCGGTTTCAATGTCCTATTTATCAAGTAGATTGCCAAGTGTTTCATAGAGATAATCATAAAATGGTCTTTACCGTGTATGCGAGAGGTGATCTCTACATTGTTGATTTCACTAAAAAGGCTCAACCTAGAACTTGCTTTATTGCTAAATCCTCTAAAGGCTGGTTGTGGCATAGAAGACTAGGTCATGTTGGTATGCGAAACCTTGACAAGCTTATTAAAGAAAATCATATCCTTGGCGTTAACGATGTAATATTTGATACGGATAGACTTTGCAGCGCTTGTCAAGCAGGTAAACAGGTTGGAGGAAGGCATCACGTGAAGAACATCATGACCACAAGGAGGCCACTCGAGCTACTTCACATGGATCTTTTTGGTCCCAACGCTTACAAAAGTCTCGGTGGAAATTCTTTTGGTCTAGTTATAGTTGATGATTTTTCAAGATTTACGTGGGTATTCTTTCTCGATGATAACGCAGGTCCAAAAGATCTTCAAAAACTTCGCTAGGAAGGCCCAAAATCAATTTGACGTGAAAATCAAGAAGGTTCGAGCGACAACGGAACGGAGTTCAAGAACGCAAATGTGGATACCTTTCTTGACGAAGAAGGGATTTCACATGAGTTCTCGGCTACGTACACACCTCAACAAAATGGAGTCATTGGAAGGAAGAACCGGACTCTTATAGAGATGGCAAGAATGATGCTTGATGAGTACAAGATGCCAAAGCACTTTTGGGCGGAAGCGGTTGAGACAGCTTGTCATGCAACAAATCGCTTGTATCTTCACAAGCTACTCGGTAAGACGGCATATGAGCTCCTCACCGGTAACAAACCCCAAGTTGGATACTTTCGAGTATTCGGCTCAAAGTGCTACATTCTTGATAAGCATCGTCGTTCTAAATTTGCTCCTAAGTCCCATGAAGGTTTCCTACTTGGTTATGGCTCAAACTCTCACACATACTGTGTCTACAACAATTTCACCCGAAAGGTTGAAGGAACGGTAGATGTGAAGTTTGATGAATCTAACGGCTCGCAAGTAGAGAAATTGCCAATTGATGTAGGAGACAAAGATCCCTCAGAAGCAATCCAAGACTTGTCTATTGGCAAGATTCGTCCAACGGAGGTGAAGGAGAGTACCTCGTCCGTCCAAGTGGAAGCTTCTACCTCATGACAAGGTGAACCAAGAGTTGATACGGAGGCATCCACAAGTGGGACACACCAAGATGAAGAAAATGAGGAAGTGCACCAAGACGAACGCCAACAACCTCCTTATCCACCACGACAAGAGAACGACAACGCCAACAATGAAGAAGGCCAAGAAGAAGAACAAGATGAAGAAGATGTTCAACCAAGACCCAAGCAAAAGCTTTTGCGAGTTCGAGCAAGAATTTCTAAAGACCATCCCGTCGAGCAAATCTACAAAGATATCCAAACCGGGAGAATCACTCGCACTAAAATTCGTTTAGCTAACTTTTGTGAACACTATTCATTCATCTCTAGCATTGAACCTATGAAGGTTGAAGAAGCATTGGAAGATCCGGACTGGATAAACGCTATGCATGAAGAGCTACACAACTTTGAGAGAAATCAAGTGTGGACATTGGTTGAGAAGCCCGACAACAACCACAACATCATCAGTACCAAATGGGTGTTTCGCAACAAGCAAGATGAAGATGGACAAGTAGTCCGCAACAAAGCATGTCTCGTCACCCAAGGCTACACACAAGTCAAAGGTATGGACTATGGTGAGACTTATGCTCCCGTTGCTAGACTTGAGTCCATTCGCATCTTACTTGCTTATGCTAATCACCATGATATCACCTTGTACCAAATGGACATTAAAAGTGCTTTTCTAAATGGTGAAATTGAGGAGGAAGTTTATGTTAAGCAACCTCCCGGCTTTGTCAATCCTAAGAAACCTGATCATGTCTACAAACTTCACAAAGCCCTTTATGGTCTTAAACAACCTCCTAGAGCATGGTATAAATGCTTGACCAAGTTCCTTATTGAAAAAGGCTTTGAAATTGGTAAAATTGATTCTACTTTTTTACAAAAATGGTTAATGGGGAACTATTTATGTGCCAAATTTATGTTGATGATATTATATTTGGTTCTACTAACCCTCATTTTAGTTAAAAGTTTGGGAAGCTAATGTCGGAGAAGTTTGAGATGTCTATGATGAGTGAACTCAAATTCTTTCTTGGTTTGCAAATCAAGCAAACTAAGGAAGGTACCTTTGTCTATCAAACGAAGTACACCAATGACTTATTCAAGAAGTTCAATATGCAAGAATGCAAAGGTATGACTACACCCATGCCTACTAGTGGACATCTTGATTTGACCAAAGATGGTGAACCGGTTGATCAAAAGGTTTATCGCTCTATGATTGGTTCATTGTTATATCTATGTGCTTCACGTCCCGATATCATGCTAAGTGTGTGCATGTGTGCATGATATCAAGCTGCTCCTAAGGAACGTCATCTTAAGGCCGTGAAAAGGATAGTGAGATACTTAATACATACACCAAATTTTGGCATTTGGTATCCTAAGAGGTCTTCTTTCGATCTTGTTGGCTACTCCGACTCAGACTATGTCGGTGACAAGGTTGATAGAAAGTCCACTTCGGGTACTTGTCAATTTCTTGGTAGATCTCTTGTGTCTTGGTCTTCCAAGAAACAAAACTCGGTATCCTTATCCACCGCCGAAGCGGAATACATTGCCGCTGGTTCATGTTGTGCTCAATTACTTTGGATGACCCAAACTCTTAAAGATTATGGGATATATGTGAAACATGTTCCATTACTTTGTGACAATGAAAGTGCTATCAAGATTTCTCACAATCCCGTGCAACACTCTCGAACTAAGCATATTGAAGGTCATCATCATTTCATTCGAGATCACGTTGCTAAGGGTGACATTAATCTTAAGCATGTTCGCACCGACAAGGAATTAGCGGATATATTCACTAAACCACTTGATGAGAAAGTGTTTTGCAGGTTAAGAGGTGAATTGAACATCATTGATGCTTCAAACTTGGAGTAGGAGCTCCATTGGATACATGCAAGACTTGAGCTTATGACTAATCATTGATATTTCTCTCATGATGATTATCTTATGTCTTGGATATATTTGCATCTTGCATGTTATCTAACCCTTGTAGGTACTTGGATGAATCTAAATCTATGAGATCGCAACTCACTCACATCTTGAGAAATCTCTACATCACCAAGTCTCTACACAATGGTGGTTGAAGACAAGGAAGCACGAAACCATTCGAACATATCCTTTGACAAATTCTATGTTGAGTTTCATGATTGTCATTTTGGATACACAAGTGCTCTTCCTTGTGAAAACTAACCCATGTAGGTAGATGAACTCAAATTCCAAGTGGTGCTCCAAACTCTTGATGAGCTACATCAACCTTGAGCAACCCACACAAGTTCAACTACATGATCACAATCAACACCACCACCCAAGGTATGTTATTCCATCTTAGAGAAGCTTTACTCCAAGTCAAGAGTCAAAGCAACTCGACAAGATGTGAATACATCAAGATGCTTAAACGAAAAATGGCAACCCCATTTTTGAGCTTAAACGATGAGTATGACCTATGATCAAGTGATCTCACTTGACTCCTAAGTCAATATACTCTAACATAGGTGACTATGTCGCCGACCATCTCTAGATGAAGTTTTCTTGTGTTCTTTTCTGTGCCCCTGCATTTGTCTCATGCATATTTGTTTCCCCTTTCAAAAAAAACTTCATCTAGATTTCCTTTCTTTTCTTTTCTTTTCTATTTGTTCTGCATTCCCTGCATCCAATTCATTGCAAATCTTTTAGTTAATTCCTTGCAAATCCTTGTGAGATCTTACTTGTCTAGTGAGCTGAGGTGACAAGTGCTTTTCACTGTGATGAACTCGATCACACCGGTTTCTTGTTTTTGGTCTAACCGAAGTTTTTCGGTGCAACCGAAGCATCCAACTCGGTGCCACCGATTTCACTACAGGAAAATATTTTGCCATTTATTCCTGCATTACTCTTGATCCAGCTCCACTCAATGAATCTTGTCCTCTACAAGCATCACATTTACCTTAGTGCTTTGTGCTGTGACTCAAGGACCAAACCCATTAACGACAAATTCCAGAAGGCCCTCCTTGGAAATTGATGTCAAAGGGGGAGAGAGAGATCACATCAAAGCTTAATCATATCTCTAGGGGGAGAGAATACTCAAATCTCTAGGGGGAGGGAATACTCAAGGAAAGAGTAATCTTCAATGATCCCAGATGCTTGGTGTTCAAGAGGAGAGATGCCACGTCTTCTTGAGGGGAAAGACATGTTCATATGTGCTTATTTGCATTAGCTCTGTTCATTTGTTTCTTTGAGCTCTGATTTTCTGTTCCCTATCTTCTCCCAATATACCATGCTAGATTCAGGGGGAGCAAGACATCTAAGGGAAAGAAATTTCTTAAATTCATTACACATCTTTACCTTTGGGGACATGTCAATATCTATTGTGGTACCTAGTACTCACTCTACATGTCATCCCAGTCTTGGTACTCTTGTGGTTTCTTTCTGTCTGCTCTGGCTAGTAGGTGCATCTGTGTTATCTAACCTTATTTTCACAGGTTCATTCCATCGTAAGCCAACTCAAGACCACAAGGTAAGTATATGCATCACAATCATGTGTATGAGGAATTCTTGCTGATGTACATATTGTTTGCAAGAAGGACTCATGAGCATGAAGGTACATTTCCCACATTCACATCTTTTGCTCTGATGCATATAGCCAAGATACATGTAACACATTGCCTACTCTGTCATGCTTATGCTCTCACATGCTTCTATATTCCATATTCACATGAATGCACACATGTAGGGGGATCCTGTGCATGTTACATGTCTTTCCAAAGCTTTACTTGCTAATTCTCTATATCTTTATCTAAAGCTTTGATGTATGTTGCCATCAATTACCAAAAAGGGGGAGATTGAATGCACGAGTGCTCCCTGGGTGATTTTGGTAATTAATGTCAACATATCTCTTGTTGGACTAACACTTTTACCTAGTATGTTTTAGACAAGTTCAACAAATTAAGTGGCATGGACTAAAGGATGTGGAACCCCTTCATGATGCTAAGGACAAAGGATTGGCTCAAGCTTCAAGTACAAGACTCTACATTTTATATTTTAGTGATCCAAGATCACATTGAGTCTATAGGAAAAGCCAATACTATCAAGAGGGGATGAGGTGTTGCTTAATGGCTTGCTTGCTCAAAGTGCTTAGTGATATGCTCCAAAGCCCTCAACTACTTTCCCACGTCCACATATGTTCTAAACCAAAGGTCTAACTCGGCCCCACCGATTCTTTCTATCCGGCGCCACCGAGTTCAGATGTCATAGCCACTGCCACAAACCCTAGGCAAATCGGTCTCACCGAGATGGGATTGTAATCTCTCTGTGTATGTCCATTACAAAAATCGGTCTCACCGTTTGAGCAATCGGTACTACAGAGATTACAATGCAAACTCTCTGGTTAGCTTATTACCAAAATCGGTCCCACCGAGTTTTTGTAATCGGTCTCACCGAGTTTGCCTGACCAACTCTCTGGTTAGCTTATTACCAAAATCGGTCCCACCGAGTTTGTGTAATCGGTCTCACCGAGATTACATTATGCCCTAACCCTAACCATATCGGTCCTACCGAGTTGCATGTCGGTCCCACCGAAAATCCTAACGGTCACTAGATTTGCTGAATCGGTCTGACCGAGTTTAACAATTCGGTCCCACCGAGTTTGGCAAGTTGTGTGTAACTGTTAGATTTTGTGTGGAGGCTATATATACCCCTCCACCTCCTCTTCATTCATGGAGAGAGCCATCAGAATGGACCTACACTTCCAATATACATTTTCTGAGAGAGAACCACCTACACTTGTGTTGAGGCCAAGATATTCCATTCCTACCATATGAATCTTGATCTCTAGCCTTCCCCAAGTTGCTTTCCACTCAAATCCTATTTCCACCAAATCCAAATCCTGTGAGAGAGAGTTGAGTGTTGGGGAGACTATCATTTGAAGCACAAGAGCAAGGAGTTCATCATCAACACACCATTTGTTACTTCTTGGAGAGTGGTGTCTCCTAGATTGGCTAGGTGTCACTTGGGAGCCTCCGACAAGATTGTGGAGTTGAACCAAGGAGTTTGTAAGGGCAAGGAGGTCGCCTACTTCGTGAAGATCTACCGCTAGTGAGGCAAGTCCTTCGTGGGCGACGGCCATGGTGGGATAGACAAGGTTGCTTCTTCGTGGACCCTTCGTGGGTGGAGCCCTCCATGGACTCGCGCAACCGTTACCCTTCGTGGGTTGAAGTCTTCATCAACGTGGATGTACGGTAGCACCACCTATAGGAACCATGACAAAAACATCCGTGTCTCCAATTGTGTTTGAATCCTCCAAACCCTTCCTGTTGGTGTCAAAACCGGCGGATCTCGGGTAGGGGGTCCCGAACTGTGCGTCTAGGCGGATGGTAACAGGAGACAAGGGACACGATGTTTTTACCCAGGTTCGGGCCCTCTCGATGGAGGTAAAACCCAACTCCTGCTTGATTAATATTGATGATATGGGTAGTACAAGATTAGATCTACCACGAGATCAGAGAGGCTAAACCCTAGAAGCTAGCCTATGGTATGATTGTTGTTCGTCCTACGGACTAAAACCCTCCGGTTTATATAGGCACCGAATAGGGTTAGGGTTACACAGAGTCGGTTACAATGGTAGGAAATATACATATCCGTATCGCCAAGCTTGCCTTCCATGCCAAGGAAAGTCCCATCCGGACACGGGACGAAGTCTTGAATCTTGTATCTTCATAGTCCAGGAGTCCGGCTATCCGGACACCGCCTAATCCAGGACTCCCTCAGTAGCCCCTAAACCAGGCTTCAATGACGACGAGTCCGGCGCGCATATTGTCTTCGACATTGCAAGGCGGATTCCTCCTCCGAATACTTCATAGAAGATTTTGAACACAAGGATAGTGTCCGGCTCTGCAAAATATGTTCCACATACCACCGTCGAGAGAATAACATTTACACAAGTTCAATCTGCTGACGTATTCCGCAACGTGACATCACACCACGGCCAAGCCTTTATTCGTTTTCTTGTCCCACCTCGCAAGCGTTTAGCGAGGCGGTTTCTTGGCACGCCTTGTCAAAGCAGAGATCGTGTCCCTTATTCCGGATTCTCATCAATACAGGCGTGGGTAACCCAATCGTGCCCGCTGGCACGTCTCCTCTATCGGCGAGTCCCGAACGGTCATGGGAGGGCTCTGGTATTCAACCTCTTTATAAAGAGACCAAGGCCCGCTCTTTTCCCTCAATCTCAATCGAATCCGCCCCCGCCGAGTCCCAACACCCAAAGCTCCAGATTCAGCGCCTGACCTTCGATGATGTCCGCTCGACCTTCAAGGCGATGGACGCCTTCCTCCGTCACGGAAGAAGACGTCCTAAAGCTAAGAGATGCCGGTATCTAACGGCGAAATTCAGATAGGCTGCCTGCCCAAGGGCAGGTTATTCCTTCTCCCCAGCCCGGTGAAAGCGTGGTGTTCACGTCTCACTTCCTTCGGGGGCTAAGTTTCCCGACGGACCCCTTCGTGAGAGGGCTCATGTTTTATTACGGGCTGGAATTTCACGACTTGGATCCGGAGTCCATCCTCCACATCTCGTCGTTCATCATCGTATGCGAAGCCTTCCTCCGCATTACCCCACACTTCGGATTGTGGCTCAAAACCTTCAAGGTGTAGCCGAAGATGATCAAGGGGCAACATGCAGAGTGCGGAGGGGCTGTTATAAGCAAGAATGTTGACGCTCCATGGCCCGAGGGCTCTTTTCAAGAGGAGCTCAGTCTATGGCAACAAGAGTGGTTTTATATCACAGCTCCCAGGGGGACCAAATGGGTGGCGCCACCTGCCTTTCACTCGGGTCCTCCACCGCAGCTGGCGTCATGGGTCAATAAAGGGCTTGACTGGGGGTCGTCCAAGGACGTGCCCTTGTTGCAGGTTCGTATTCGAGACCTCCTAGAGAGAGAGATCAATCTGGTCGTAGTAGCGCAGTCATGCTGATTAAATCGCATCCTGCCTCAAACGTCGCCCCTCCGCTGTGGGAGTTCAATCCGAGGACCACGAGCTCTTCAACATTTTATGGGCGCAACGCCCGTGGAGATGTACAAACTGTTCTTCGGATCACAAGCAATGTGTCCGGACTTGATTGAGGACGCAGGTCTGAGCTGCAATCGCCCGGATGCTCAAGTAAGTAGTCCCGTGCATCGGACACGCTATCCGTATATTTATCATAAACTTGCCCTTAAAAGAGTTGTCCCTTAAACAGAGTGGATAGCGAATGCAAAACTAATCAGTGTCCGCCCTCCCCGAGACCACGCCGGATCCCGTGTTAACCAAGATGTTGGAGGCTGCGCCTTTAGAAGAAGGCGAAGGGGTAACGAGGAAGCTACTGCCTCCGCCAAGGAGGTTATTAAGAAAGGAGGATCGAGAATCCCTCCATCCAAGGGGAGAAGAGGACCGCCTCAAGATCCGGAGACCAAGGCCTCAAAGCGGGAAGAAATTCGCCAGAGGGTCCTGCGCGGAAGATACCCGACCGCATTATTTCCCCAAGGAGATCAGCCTCCAATGAGCCGTAAGTAGAGAGGGGAGTTTATAAAATAAAAGACATCCCTGTTTTATTTCTGAAGATGACCGAAATTTTACCTTGTAGTTCGGATCTCAGCCCTTCTCAGCAGAGCTCGTCGTCAGGGGATCTTTGTCCGGAGATGATGGAGAGCGGAACGCCTCCCCCTGCCGTACCGCCTAGCGAGGCGGACGATCCTGAGGTGTCGTCGCGGAGGTCCCCGAATCCGGCAGGGGTGGAGTGCGGTCGTTGGGCCCCCCGGAGCCCTCCGTGTCCGGCCTTTGAAAAGGGCCATTGGACGAGTCCGGCACCTCCTGGTGCACGGTCGGAGGAGTTGAAGGATCTGCTCGGGCGAGTGTCTATCTCAGAGGATCACCGTGCATTGATGGGTACGGTGATTGAAAAAATTTCGTCCGCAGAAAGCGGGTTGTACGAGGCCGCCAGGAGTTTACTGACGGATTTTGAGGTACGTGCAATGGTGCACCTTTTGACGGTTCCGCATATATAAGATGCGCCCTGTGTAGATAGTAGCCCCTAAGACTCGGTGTGTTGTCAAAAATGACAGCGTGCCGAGGATCATAATCCCGGATATAATATGTCGCCCTTCCTATGTAGGTGGCGGGGTGTCCAGTGGCTAGCCGGACTGATGAATTTGCCGAACTAAAGCGGCAACTTGACGTGGCGGATGCCGACATCGCGCTTGTCAATAAGCGGCTTGACGAGTCACAAGGTATGCGGTTTCTCCGTGGACACCCGGTAAGGGAGCTTGATGCCCGTGCCTTACAACATGTATGCTTGATGCAGATGGTCCTGCTGCCACGGAGAACCTTCGGGCAGAGCTTGCCCGAGCCAAGGAGCAGACCAGAAAAAGTGATGCGGCTGCCTTAAAGGCGGCCGAAGAGCTAAAAGCCGAACATGCTGCTCACTGCCGAAGCAAGAAGGAAATGGCCGAGATGGCCGTGAAGTTGAAGAATGCTACCGACCGCTGCGAGCTTCTTGAAAAAGAAGGTCGAGCGGAGCAAGAGGACTCAAGAAGGCCACCACCGAGGCTAAGGATGCTCGCTCTGCGATGAGAGCTATGAAGGAGGAGCTACGTCGAGGCGGAGATATCGCGGTGGAAAGCCCTTTCGCTGCGGAGGAAGTTCACGGATCCTAAATATGCTCAGTTGGACCGCTGTGGATTAGTGAGGATGCTTATGGACTTAGTGGCGAAAGACATGACGCGCCGAACACTTCGGAGATCAAAAGGATCACGAGATGGAAGAGCTTTTTGGTCGCAGCCAGTAGTCCGAGCATCCACTTCCATTAACCGATCGTTTGGCGAATGGGCGGAGCTGAATAGGTTGCGGACTTGCCATGAAGAATGTCGTGACTCATTTGTGGTCGAAAAGGCCCGAGCCAAAGAGTTATTTTGGCTTGGTGCAGCAGTTCCTTGGTGCGGTGCCGCATATCAAAGCAATGAGGCGGTCAAGATGCATAGAGGGTGCGAGATGGCTCTTGCCCGTGTCAAGACATCTTGGGCAGAGATGAAGGCCACCGATGTTGCATCCCAAGATTCGGACGAAGCCGAGTACTGTTGAGCACTATTTTCGTGAAGTTCTTGGTATGCGTTTAATAGAGACGATGCTCAAGGATATTATGTTCAATAACATGTATTATTGTGAAACAATGTTTCGATGGAATATAAAAGCTTTTTATACTTGTGCCTTCAAGAATTAAAATACCTCTGTGCAGCCGTTAATGTATATGTGTATATAACTTTGAAGATGGCAGTCTTTGGCTTCAGCCCCCACGCATATAATGTGGGGGTGTTTGCAGAAAGCGCCTTTTCACTCTTGATCCAACATCTTGGTCCTACAAATGAGGTGATAGCGTAGCAAACTAGGCAACCGGACTATAATGCTTTATCACTTTCATTTAGCCATGGGAGTTCGACAGTGGGGCTACTATATAGCCCCTAGGGGCACCGCTCACCACCCGAATTGGGCGCCATGTGTGACTGGCCGAAACGGCCCTTCGTCAATGCGGAGGAATTCTAAAGATTCCATGGGTCATCGAGTGGTTGACCAGTCTCACGCTATATCATGATCAGTTTTCGGCTTTCATCGAGGTGCTCGCCTGGCGAACCGGGCACAATCGCAGTAGTTCTCCTGGTGCCGCATTAGCCGATAGAGCGGAACGTAAGGCAGCAAAACACAAGAGCCGGGCAAACCCAACATTTGACCAAAGACATGATTCGGAGCTGATGCATATAAGGCCTAACTCGAGACGCCGAACACTCCCTAAGGTATTCAGTCTTTATGAAAACGGGCCGAACAATCACCCTTGGTAATAAGCCCCTGGTGTCCAGGTACGCACGAAATTCTGACATGGCCTATGCCAAAACGCCAGCCTCCTCCTCGGTTATAGCAAGGAACCGAGGGATGTGTATCAACAAGAGACAGTAAAAAAGGTTTACGCAGGGTCTTAATCTGAAAAGAATCCTTGCAACGGGTCCCTGCTGCACGTCTGCGCATGTGTCTCCGTTGTGCCGTATCCTGGACGGGTGTAGCACGGTGTTCATCTATAAGAGAGAGGAACTTAGTTGAAAAAGGTCGTGCGAAAATGTACGTTATATTAAATAAACAAAGTACAATTCAAAAAATGAATAAAATTGTGCTTTATTGTCTATTGTTGTGCATGCGTGGAGCCCCTTGTATGGGGGTATGCGTCTAGTAAGCCCTTGTATGTTTACGCCGGACTCGTCCAGCCGTGTCCGGGGTCTGGACGACCTGTCTAAGTACTTTTATTGGTGAATCCTTTCAAGGCAACCGCACGATTTTCCGGACTCGAGGAACCCTCGATGTTTCCTTTTAACGAGATAATGCCGCGTGGACCGGGCATTTTAAGTGTAAGAGATGCATAATGCGGTATTGTGTTAAAGCGGGCGAAAGCTTCGCGTTCCAATAGTGCTTGATAGCTACTTGTAAATGGGGCGAGGTGGAAGGTTAACTTTTCGCGGCGGAAGTTGTCGGGTGAGCGAACACAACTTCTAGCGAGAGAGAGCCCGCATAATGGGCATATGGGCCTGCATTACCCTTGAAAGGAAGTGTTGCTATGACGAAATTTGGTTGGGTCTATCCCCATTTTATGGATTGTGTCCTGATATAGCAGGTTTAGATCACTGCCGCCGCCATTCCATTAGGACTTGTGAAAATTGGAGTCCGCCAATTATCGGATCTAATATCAAGGCAGTCCAACCTGCATTCCAGATACTTCTAGAGTAATCCCGATGGTCGAAGGTGATTGGTTTTAACAACCAGTGGTGGGACTCCTTCAGGATAGGCCATATGGCGCGTACCTCTATGGGCGCCGCTCTATTTTTCCCTTTTGTCACGTGAAGTGATTTTACTGTTTTTATTTCTTGTGGGAAATTCTTTTGTTTTCCGGTGCTCTGCTTTTGGGGTTCATTATCGTCCTCGCTTGGTGTGTCGAGCCCCTTGTGTTCGGCGTTGAGTTTGCCGGACTGCTTGAAGACCCAACAATCTTTGTGGGTATGGTTTGTAGGCTTCCCGGGAGTACTGTGGATTTGGCATATCTTGTCCAAGATTTTGTTTAAGTTGGATAGCTCGTCCCTGTTATCCTTAAGGGGCAGCTTTTTATAATTCTGCCGAGAGCTTTTGAATCCGGCATTGACTACCGTGCTCTTCAGGCTGTTTCCCTTGGTCCGACGCTGGTCCTTGCTGCGTCGTGGTTTCCCGTTTCCATCCCTGACTTCGGATGTACTTGGGTCGCTGGTGCTGCATCTTGCCAGCCAGCTATCCTCTCTTGCGCAAAAGCGGGTCATGAGGCTTGTTCATGCGGCCATTGTTCTTGGCTTTTCTTGGCCGAGGTGTCTGGCGAGCCATTCGTCTCAGACGTTGTGTTTGAAAGCTGCTAAGGCTTCGGCGTCCGGACAGTCAACTATTTGGTTCTTTTTAGTAAGGAATCTGTTCCAAAATTTTCGGGCTGACTCTCCGGGTTGTTGAGTTATGTGACTTAAATCGTCGGCATCCGGAGGTCGAACATAGGTCCCTTGAAAATTTGCCCGAAAAGCATCCTCGAGCTCCTCCCAACTTCCAATGGTGTTTTCGGGAAGGCTTTTAAGCCAATGCCGGGCTGGCCCTTTGAGCTTGAGGGGTAAGTATTTTATGGTGTGGAGATCATCTCCTCTAGCCATGTGTATGTGGAGGATCTAATCCTCAATCCAGACTCCAGGGTCTGTTGTTCCGTCGTATGCCTCTATGTTTACGGGCTTGAATCTCGCTGGAAATTCATAATCCAGCACCTCATCGGTGAAACATAGGGGGTGTGCGGCACCCCTATATTTAGGTGTACCGTAATGTTCGGATACTTGATGTGTTGCATTGCTTACTAGAGCTTGCTTTCTTGGACCGTAGATAGATCTAACTGGGCCATCTTTTTGATGCGAATCCTGTGCGGATCGCGTGCGGCTGTGTGTGCGGCGCCGTTTGCTGCTCTCTGTTTGCCATGGGGTCGTCCATCCGACCGGGTGGCCTCTTTGTTTTTTGATTGCGGGGGCTCTACGGCCTCCTCATCAAATTCAGGCAGTAGTTTTCGCTTTGGGTAGCTCTTCGTTCGCGACTATCGCCAGATTTGTTCTGCGGTGTTGAGTACTTTGCTCCATCTGATTTCGAGTGCATCTTCCGCTGTTTTGAGCTTCCGCTTCGCTTTTTCGTGCTACATGCGATGGCGACGAGCCTTTTGTGGAGGTTCTTCTGCTCCAGCAACTTGTCCGGCGTGAGATCGTCCGGACTGTTATCTTCGCCGGGGATGGGTTGTTTATCCAGATTGTCCTGTTCGGACGGTTGATCAATATCATGTTCGTCGTCCACCAGTTCGCCCTGCTCTACGGCTGGGTCTTTGTTGAGGCGGGACTTTGAGCGGCACTTACGTTGCTGTTTTGACTGCTTTTCGAGGGAATGATCCTTCGTAGCGTCCCGTTGTTCCTCATCGTCGCTTCCTTTAGGTGTGCCCACCATGTATACATCGTGAGATGAGGTGGTTCTCAAGTGCCCTATAGGTGATGGTTCATGTTCCTCCCCTACATCGTCGTCCATACCGTCGATGTCTTCGGAGTCGAAGTCGAGCATGTCGGTTAAATCATCGACAGTGGCTACGAAGTGGGTGGTGGGTGGGCTTTGAATTTCTTCGTCGTCCGGATCCCAACCTTCCTGACCATAATCCGGCCAGGGCTCTCCTGATAAAGAGAGAGACTTTAGTGAATTCAGGATGTCGGAAAAGGGCGAGTGCTGAAAGATGTCCGCGGCAGTGAATTCCATGATCGGCGCCCAATCGGATTCGATTGGCGGGGGCGCGGAAGGCTCGGAGTCCGGCGAGGAGTCCGACACCTTGGAGTCACGAGCTTCGCAAAGGACGGGGTAGGTGTATGGATCAATCGCCGTAGAGATCGCAGCCCCCGAGGCGGTGTCAAGCCACCTGTCCTCGATCGGCGCAGTCGGCTCTGAGCTAAAGGTCGGAGCGGACACCGGTGCGGCCTCCAGGACACTGTTCAGCGGCTTTGCTAGATCATGCCCCTCGTGACAGTGCAGCGCGCTTGGCTGTGGCTCGAACCCGTCGAAGATCAAGTCTCCGCGACGTCGGCCGTAGTTCAAACTTCCAAATCTGACCGGTGGCTGGGGCGTAGCTTTCAATCTGCTCCAGATGGCTGTTTAATTGGCCCGCAGATGCAAAGCCGCCGAATACAAAGATCTGTCCGGGAGAAAAGTCTCACCCGAGCGCATCGTTGTTGATGATCGGAGGAGCCATCGGGCCTAAGGATGACGACACGAGGAACTCTCAATGAAGGCACCAATGTCGGTGTCAAAACCGCGGATCTCGGTAGGGGTCCCGAATCGTGCGTCTAGGTGGATGGTAACAGGAGACAAGGGACACGATGTTTTTACCCAGGTTGGGCCCTCTCGATGGAGGTAAAACCCTACTCCTGCTTGATTAATATTGATGATATGGGTACTACAAGAGTAGATCTACCACGAGATCAGAGAGGCTAAACCCTAGAAGCTAGCCTATGGTATGATTGTTGTTCGTCCTACGGACTAAAACCCTCCGGTTTATATAGGCACCGAATAGGGTTAGGGTTACACAGAGTCGGTTACAATGGTAGGAAATCTACATATCCGTATCGCCAAGCTTGCCTTCCACGCCAAGGAAAGTCCCATTCGGACACGGGACGTAGTCCTCAATCTTGTATCTTCATAGTCCAGGAGTCCGGCCAAAGGCTATAGTCCGGCTATCCGGACACCCCCTAATCCAGGACTCCCTCACTTCCCTTTACATTCTTGCAAGTTGCATGCTTTACTTTCCGCTGCTCATATACTTGTTGCATGCTTGCTTGTTATGTATTGTGATTGTTAAACTTGTGCCAAAACTCCACTTGAACTTAAAGAAGTTAAAAACTTTAAGTTTTGGTACTTAGTGTCTAATCACCCCCCCCCCCTCTAGACACCTCTTCTCAATCCTTTCACATAGGAAAGTCAATACTATTAAAAGGGGATGAGGTGTTGCTTAATGGTCTACTTGCTCAAAGTGCTTAGTGATATTGCTCCAAAAACGCTCAGCCACTTTCTCATCTCCACATATGTCCAAAACCTAAAGTCAAACTCGGCCCCATCGATTTGATGTATCTGGCGCCACCGAGTTCTTTTGACATAGCCACTGCCAGAAACCCTAGGCAATTCGGTCTCACCGATACGGATCTCGGTCTCACCAAGATGGCATTGCAAACTCTCTGTTTCCCTTCGCAACTTTTCCGTCTGACCGAAGTGAGCGATCAGTCCCACCGAGTTCGCATTGCAAACTCTCTGTTTCCCTTCGTAACACTTCGGTCTCACCGAAATGAGCGATCAGTCTCACCGAGTTTGCCTGACCAACTCTCTGTTTGCTCATTGCTGAAACCAGTCTCACCGAGTTCATGCAATTGGTCTCATCAAGATGAGGTTTTGCCCTAGCCCTAGCACATCGGTCTCACCGAGTTGATCATGTCGGTCCCACTTAGATTCCTAACGTTCACATTTTGAACTGAATCGGTCTCACCGAGTTCTTCTATTTGGTCTGAACGAGTTGGTCAAATGTGTGTAACGGTTTGATTTTGTGTGGAGGCTATATATACCCCTCCACCCCCGTATCCATTCAAGATAGAGCCATCAGAACGTGCTACACTTCCACTACTCATTTTTTGAGAGAGAACCACCTACTCACTTGTTGAGACCAAGACATTCCAATCCAACCACTAGAATCTTGATCTTTAGCCTTCCCCAAGTTGATTTCCACTCAAATCTTCTTTCCACCATAGCCAAATCTGTGAGAGAGAGTTGAGTGTTGGGGAGACTATCATTTGAAGCACAAGAGCAAGGAGTTCATCATCAACACACCATATATTACCTTTTGGAGAGTGGTGTCTCCTAGATTGGTTAGGTGTCACTTGGAAGCCTCCGACAAGATTGTGGAGTTGAACCAAGGAGTTTGTAAGGGCAAGGAGATCGCCTACTTCGTGAAGATCTACCCGAGTGAGGCAAGCCCTTTGTGGGCGATGGCCATGGTGGGATAGACAAGGTTGCTTCTTCGTGGACCTTTCATAGGTGGAGCCCTCCATGGACTTGCGCAACCGTTACCCTTCGTGGGTTTAAGTCTCCATCAACGTGGATGTACGATAGCACCACCTATCGGAACCACGCTAAAAATCTCCGTGTCTTCATTGCGTTTGCACACTCCAATCCCATCCCTTTACTTTCTTGCAATTAGCATGCTTTACTCTTTTCGCTGCTTATACTCTTGCCATGCTTGCTTGAAGTGTATTGTGAATGCTTAAACTTGTGCTAAAACTCCACCTCAACTTGAATAACTTAAAAACTGCTAATTTTTCTTGTTGAGGGTCTAATCACCTCCCTCTAGACACCTCTTCTCGATCCTTTCAGTTCTCAATAAAAAACCAAGGGAAACTAACAAAAAGTGAATGTCGTGTAATGATCACAATGAAATGCACGGGCACATGTAATCATGCATAGTGGGCGAAAATGGATCAGTGAGATATGATATGAGGAGATTTTATGCAACAAATGAGCAATAAAATATGATGTAGATAGACTCATCACCACTCATTGACGATCTTCCATAAACGAAGCCATTGACCAGAGATCAGACGCCTACACCCATAATGTTGCTACCTAAATTATTGATGACTAGCTGAATCTATGCTTTATGAGATCATAAATGGTGTGCAATCACATGTACTGAAACTATTTAAATGCCATGCTATTGCCGCAACAACATTCTGAACAATTTTGGTGCTTAGTCGTCCCGGTTTTATTCTATGAAGCTTGCAATTCGTATTCAACTCACTTTTTTGCCTACCTTTTTCTACGTAGACCAGTTTCATGCTAAGTGTGCCTCATGTGGTATATGGAGTAGCAAATGAGTTATTTGGGTGTTATATTTTGTGACACTTCAAACCTCCTTTGTTCAATCATAACTGAAAGCATCGGGGCCACCATTGTATACTCCAGTGCGAGAGGAGTCGCGGGTGCGAGACTCTAGAGCCACCGCTCCCTCCAACGATGGTCTAGATGGAGTAGACCCTTCTTAAGTGTTGATGAGGTTTGCGTAGTACTGAGATAGTTAAATTTTATCAAGATTACAAATACCAACATGACATTTTTGTAGTTAGCTCCATCTCTCTGAGCTCTTGTGCCTCAACATCATTACCTTTTGTACAACATAGTCCCATTGTCAAAATGAAATAATGACAAGATAGCTCCATGGTTAGTTTCCTTCTTCAATGGGTTGAACGATCAAGCTTTCCCAATGGATTTCATCTCCTGATAGCCTAACTAAGAATCAAATGCCTATCTTTCCTAGCCATATAGGTCTATTATTAGTTCTATAAAAAAGCTCATGATCTGTTCATCTTTCCCGCTAATCCCCTCCCTATTTGTCTCCACGATCTCTTTGGCTTTTTTTTTAATGATTGATACACAACATTCTTAATTTAGTAACGGAATGGATTTTGGTTCTGCTTCCGGCTTCCCTTCTCCTTGCTCCTTTTAAGTTCTTGTTGTCCACAAGTTTCTTCAAGGGTCACTATTGGGTAACGCAGCAGAAAACAAACAAAAAATCCATACAACATACTCACCCAGGACCACTATGAATATGCATACAAGGATTTACATCCCCACAGCTAGGATTTTACAACCTCCCAACTACAAGGATGTTCTCCCTCAAATCGTACTCCAGATAGCCCCCGGACAGAACTCCGACAGCCCTCGAACAGAATCTTGAATGGAAGATCAAACCTATGATCTCTCTACCGGGTTGCACACATCTGGTGTCACCTTTCAGGCAAGGCTTTGCTATCCATACCTAATTCCCATCAGAGACTAGACAGCCTTGCGGCAGTACAAAACTATTTCGTCGAGGGAGAGAAAGAGAGGCAGATCATTGCATGCCTTTGTGTTGAGAAACTTGAGAGAGTTGATGTAGTTTGAGACCTAATCTCCTCCTCATTTCATAGTGTGAGCACGGGGTGGAGAGATGTCAACAAGCAACCCAAAAAAGATGGGAAAAAGCCCCTTGGGGGCTTTCCCCAACCTTGGCCGACCACACTTGGGGATCCCTCATGGGGGCCCCACCCCTCCCAAAACATGCTCCACTATCTTTGGGATAAAGGCCCAAAGGGGGGCTTTCTTACCCAACCAAAAGCCATCGAAAGGGGGCTGCACACAAAGGGGGCTTTCCCAAAAAGCACTCCCACGAATCGTGGGATCTTGTCTCCTCACGCCGAGACAAGATTTTTCCGCGACCGTTCTCTCCGAAAAAATTCTAGAAGGTCCAGAACATTTTCGGCGGCTCTAAAGTAATTCTGGATGTGTTCCGAAACATTTCTAGTATGATGGTTTTACTCCAAAACAATTTTTGATTTCTCCGAAACACTTCAGGTTTTCTCTTCAAAACTTTTTCTCGTCTCTGAAACTTTTCCGGTGACTATCTCTCGGACTCCATGTCTAGTACTCAGCAGATCGATGACCCTTAGTGTGTGACCTATAGATTCGGTGAAATATAGACATGACCATTGACATCCATATTAACCCCTATACCCACACGAATAAATATTCGAGTGAACCTGTAGTTACCGAATATCGGTCCTATTGCTTCGCGATATGTTACAAATACTCAAGGTGAGATTTAACGGCATCCCCGTGAAACAACAGCTTGTTCACAATGGGAGTTACCTCGTTGCCAATTTTGTTCTCTTTTCTAGTTCTAGTGTTCCTGTGATCAAATCACATTATGTCTGGCCAGACGATGATGTATACTGTAACACCGAGACGTCCCATCGCCGGAGGAGAAAATCCCAATCTTGAACTATTTAATTCCTTGTCATACTTTTCCATGAACCCGTAAGCCGCCGTAATAGCCATCCTGTTACAGATGTCTTTTAACACACCCCAAAGTTCACGAAGCAAGTATGAAGGGACTCGATACTCTCATGGTCTAAGGAGTTATGCAACCATATAACTTTCTCTGTGTTATGAAACCATTAACTCATGACGAATGTATCTCATAGCATAACATCAATTTGGTCAATTCAACACAAGTGTTCTTCTAACATTGTGTCCTCAAAGTTGCCGGCATATTATGCCAATGATCAGGAAAACATGACCATCATGCATCACTTGAGCTAGTCTTAGAGGCACAATTAGGAATATATTTTTACCGTTTATTATTCAATACATGCACATAGGTTTTCCTCTGATGCTTTATGAATACTAGATGATACCCCGCGCGTTGCTGCGGGTACGTGTAGATGTATCTCTATAGAATTGCAGAAATAATGGTAAGAGTAGATATTGAGTAATGGAGAATAAGACCTAAAAATATTTTTTCTTGCTATGTTCGTCGTGCTCTGCCCTAATGAATCCCGTTTAATTAGGAGGGTTTGAAGATGAAATGCAACACTATCTTACCAAATAACATCATTCGACTAAATGTTACAAATAGATATTTTTTTTCATTAAAAGACCAAACATTATTTTCTGTTTACGGATGGTTATAGAATAAGTTGGTAAGAATACTATGAGAAATGGTATAGATATCATCAATATGGATATTTTTGTTATCTATAAGAGAACAGAAGTCATGTTCAAATTTTAACTATTAATCAACCAATGATTAACTTGGAATGGCATTAATCAAAATGTAACAATTTCTCAAAAGGTGCCATATATTTAATCTGCACAGAATAAAAAGGTAGGTCTTATTATTTTGTTTTGTCTTTGGGAAAGGGTTGCCATCTACCTCTTGCTAGGAGCAATGGATTTATATCTAAAAAAATATTGAGATACCTTGAATGAAAGGTATATATTTGTCCTCCGCAAAAAATGTATATATTTGAAATATAAAAATTTATTGCTCTAAATCACAAAAAAGGAGCAGTTGCCTCCAATTTAGCGCGCAAGTGGTGGAATAAAATTGCAGAGGAGAAAAACATAACACGGTTACACATATTATGCCCCAAATGTTGAGCTTCATGCCTGCCGGTTGGAATCTCTTGCCCTTAAACTGCAGCCACATAATGACCTATTGATTCAAAATCAAAGAGAACGAAAAAACATGATGCGTTAGATGGAAAAAGTAAACTAACCAAGATAATAGTGAATCTTGTAATGCAAATAAGATGCTGAAAGTTCCCCGCAAAAAAAAGATGCTGAAAGGAATAATATGTTTAGAAGTGAGATGGAAGAGAAATCCCGTGGTTTGTACCTCAGTGGTCACAATTGTCGCAATGTATAGCCAGTGTTTCAGCCCGTGGTGGCCGATGCAGGCGCGTGGTGGTGAAGGACGGACCTCACGCTACGTCTCCCGTCCGTCACCGTTGTGGGCCTCCGATGGATGATATTCTCCAGGAAAATGATGATCCCGCTGATTGCGTCTTCCAAGGAGGAGGACATGGAGGTATTGCTGCGCATGATGAACCGCCGGATCAACTTGCGGTGCCCGTTGAGCAGAACTCACGGCTCACGGGCGGCCATGAGAGCAGCCATGTATGCCATCGGCAAGACCGCAAGATCATCGTGGAGACGGTCGTCCAAGACACAGAGTAACCGCATAAGAGAATAAATAGGCAGGCCGCTACTCATTTGCAGCCCAATGGTCACCTTTCTCGCCTTTTGCTCATGTGATGGCCACGCACTCTTCTAAACTGCGTAGTAATCATCCGGCCACACTGATCGAGATGACTATCTGAGCCTAACAAAAAACAGAAATAGATGATGATATATGTATATATAAGCCAGCGAACATAATTCCATGCGTGTATATATATCTGGAAATCAATTGACTTCCCTCTGCACACTTGGTTGAAATGCTGCAGTATTTACCGTTAACAAACGACCATGTGCAAGAAAAATAGATACCTCGAGCTAAATGAGATCTGCAGGAATAAAAAATAGCCACTCCAAGTCTAAATCAGACCCACAAGAATTTATGAACTGCATGTTTTAACTCAATCAAGTTAGGATTCAGATTTGCAGGTGCATTTGTTAGCTTAATCAGAAATAATGTCCGGATTTGGGTGCAAGGTTTCACTTGGGAATTCAGAGTTAGACGTGAAGAGAATGCAACAAATTTTATCTACGTGGTTACATAGAAGTGTATGTATTCATGCATGTATGAACAACCTCATAAGACATGACATATATAATCATCTGCAGTTTTTTGTGTTGGTGAAGCATCAAGAAATTAGTGGATGATTGGAATTTGGGGAGAATCTGGACTAACCTGATACATGAGAGAATTAGAATAGACAATGGCAGACAGCGATAGTTCCTGATTCGTCCCATCCTACGCTATCAGCAGGCGGCCTGTGGTGGAGTTTACGAATCAGAACTTAAGTTGGAGTTTGAGATAGATGTAATCTGGACTACAATGAAGGTGGAGAAACTGAAAGGGATGGCTTACCGATGGCGGTTGAGATTCGATCAAGGCATAGGGACAGAGGAGGGCCAAGGGAAAGCAGGGCCGCCGCCGTTGACTCGACGACGCTACAAAGCACCAGACCGACTCCTGCCGGAACCAAGTCTGAGAGAGCCGCTGGATTCGCCGTGGACCGGTACGCGGAGATCCCCACCTAGCCGCCGCACTGTACTGCCGCCGGGGGAAAAGATTGGTGCCTTTTTTATGGGGAGAGACAGAGCTGGAAACATAAAGGCATTGCGTGGGGTGTGACGGTTGGGCTTCGTTTTCTCAGAATGGACGATTGGGCTTCTTTTTCTGTTTGCGTATCAAGGCCGTTGGGCTTCATCGGTAATTTAAGAGTCTGGAAACGGAGTGCACGTCTAAATATCATCACCACTCAAAATAAAGTCTAAATGTCAACAGAAATTAGTGTAAAAGGAAAAATAATTGATGATGTGGCAGATTGCTGATGTGGATAGGCTGCATGTTAAGAGAAATAAGGTAGTGGAGATGAACTATTTAGGTATTATAGATATGGGCTCAAGGGCCATTGCAATTAAAGCACAAAACATAAACGTTAATTACAAACTTGAAGATAAATAATAACTGTTATTATTGCCTCTAGGGCATATCTCCTACAATCACCACGCGCCAACTGGAGTTCCTCACCTTGGCTCTTCATGCGCTCTGGTGACCATACTGCTCCCATGCATGACGTCACACAAGCACCGTCCTTCCTTCATCCCTACATAGATTTGTTCGCCCCACACAACACTGGTGCTCTGAACCAATGAAGTTGTGGACCAAGTGCTTCTATATCCGCTTACCAAGTTTTTGGGTGCGAGTGATAGGTGCGTTGACATTAGTGATTTGCCCATTGACGACGAGTTCACTTTTATATGATTAGATTTTCGGTAAGTACTAATTACTAACTATTATTATTCCCATGTGATATCCTCTCTTTCTTTTATTGTTTACATGGTGTGATGCCTGGAATTTAATTGTTTGTTAAGTATCGGGTGTTGCTCTATTGACTCACGAGCCCTGTTTTCATGGTATGCCACTCGCCATCTGATGCTCTCCTTTTCATATCCAGTTAACTTTTTTAATCGACTAGATCATCTCTTATACGTTGTTGAGTGGGACTGTCAAGAATAACATACGAAATGTGCTATATTCAATTTTGTTTCAGGAGTTCACCAAAATCTAAGACATGTGATGTACATACATTGCTATGGAATGAATACGATAAGCCCTAGAACATCAACAATGGCTCTTACATGGGCTAGGATCTTTTACTTTTATATTCTCTCATGAATCATAACACATGTAAGATGTTTGAATGGTTCCGAGTTCTCTATATCTAGAGACGCATCATGTTTATAGATTTTTAGACTCCAGTTGATGATAATGTAACAAGTTTATATGAGTTCAGTTTGATCATCATTGTATTTATATTCAATATTTTCATGCACCCAAGTATCATTTTACAATTCATGTTTTAGGTCCTTCCTGGTGCTCCACGGTGTGCAGGTGGTAAGGGTGCCACATAGGCAAACACTGATGTGAGAAAGCAATTAAAGAGAAGAGAGAGCATCACGATGCCTCGGAAAGAAATGATGCTAAGCACGTGGACCTATGCTAAATGGCTACCAACCAATGCATGAAGGAGTTCACTTGCTTATAACAAATATTTATGAAAGAAACTTAGCTACAAAAGTTAATCACATATGCATTTGGGAGATTAGGACCTCACCAAAACACCAATGCACCGGAAAAGATTTGTCTCTAACTTCCGCAGTAACGTTTTGGATAGCTTCTACTCCCTATATAAACTCATTGACAAACGTCTATATTACTGGACGGAGGGAGTACTATGCAGTCATATGTATAGTTATGTATCCTAGAGTAGGGATGCAGAGCGGCGCCCGATCCGCCCCACTTTGTAGTCAAAGTAGATTAAGTTAGTTATAATCCTCCAGGTTCAGCTTTAGTTCAGTTTAACTAAACTCCTGTTTTTGCGGGCTGATGCAAGGATGCCCGTTTGCATCCCTACTCTAGAGCCCTGAAGTGCCGTTGGTATTTGTCCATAAGTTAACTATCGGTGACCGCGAGCAGTGATCGAAATACGAGTCACACTAAAAAGAACGCCATTGTTCTTGATCCAAACGCGCATGAATTTTATCTGATTTTTCTTTACGACCTTGAGTCGTTGCTTGTGCTTAGTGGGACAATAACAATGGCCGCTGGCGTCTTGAGATCGATGCCTTCACCTGCTGCCTCTATCGTATTCCTCAAAAATTAATCGTATTATTACCAAATTTCTCTTCTTTTATCGCTGGAATCCTGCAAGTTGTGCTTGCGTTACGCAGCCTTACGCTACATCCACGTTATAAACAGAAGTCTCCCGCTATGCTATGCCATGCCATACCATTAGGGTTCACCTCCGCCATGGCAATGGCATCATCGTCCCTCACCATCATGCTCAGCTTCCTCTTCCTCCCCATTGCCGCCGCGGAGCCGGCCTCGGGGACAGCGCAGCACTTTCTGGGAGTCAATTACGGCAGGCTTGGCGACGACCTCCCGCCCCCGCACATTGCGCTTGAGCTCGCCCGCTCGGCCGGCGCCGCCGCGGTCAGGTTCTACGACGCCAACGCCACCTTCCTGGCCGCGGCCGCGTCCTCCGGCCTCGGCTTCGTCCCGGCCGTCCCTAACGAGCTCATCGTCTCCCTGGCCGCCTCCCAGCGCGCCGCCGACGCGTGGGTCGCCTCCACGCTCCTCCCCTTCCGTCGCAACCGCCGCCTCCGCTACCTCTTCGTCGGCAACGAGGTGCTCTCCGACCCCACCACCAAGTCCCGCTGGTCCCGGCTCATCCCGGCGATAACTAACCTCCGCCGCGCGCTCCGACGACATGGCCTCAGCCGCGTCAAGGTCAGCACCACGCTCGGGATGGACGCTCTCGTCGGCCAGAACGTGTTCCCGCCGTCCGCCGGGGTGTTCCGCGCAGACATCATCGACGTCGCCGTGCGCCCGCTCCTCGCCTTCCTCGAGCGCACGGACTCGTACCTTTTCTTTGACGCGTACACCTACTTCACCTGGTCGGCGAATCACACCATCGTGCCGCTCACCTACGCTCTGCTCGAGCCGTCGCCGGCGCCGGGGTTCCGGTACCACGACCCCGGAACGGGGCTGTCGTACACCAACCTCCTCGACCACATGCTCGACGCGGTAGTCGCCGCCATGTGCCGCGCGGGCTACTGCGGCGTCAGGCTGGCGCTGGCCGAGACCGGCTGGCCCAACGCCGGCGACCTCAACGAGTTCGGCGCCAACGTGCGGAACGCGGCCACGTACAACCGCAACGTGGCGCGGCACCTGGCGTCGGGCGCCGGCACGCCGCGGCGGCCGGGGATGCGCATGCCGGCGCTCGTGTTCGCGCTCTTCAACGAGAACGTCAAGGGCGGCCCCGGCACAGAGCGGCACTGGGGCCTCTTCTACCCCAACGGCAGTGCGGTGTACGAGGTCGACCTGACTGGGAGCCGGCCGGCGGCGCCGTACCCTCCGCTGCCGCCGGCCACGAACGACCTGCCGTACCCCGGGAAGCTGTGGTGCGTGGCGAGGACGGACCGCCACGGGGCGGTGGCGAACGAAACGGCGGTGAGGGAGCAGGTGGCGACGGCGTGCGCGGACGAGGCCGCGTTATGCGACCCCGTGCGCCCCGGCGGCGGGTGCCACCTGCCGGACACGGTGGCCGCGCACGCGAGCTACGTGTTCAGCGCGCACTGGAACAGGTTCAGCAAGCAGTACGGCGGGTGGTGCTACTTCGCTGGCCTCGCCGTGGAGACGACCGTCGATCCCAGTGAGCCATTCTTTCGCCTTACATCCTTGTTTACATGTTGCTCCAGAAATTATTTTCAGAAGTTTACTATAAATACACTCGAAATGTGCCAATGACATTGCACATTTGAATGTACGTATGTTCTACTTATAGCATATATGTTGTAGAAACATGATGAAACTAACTTAGGAACCGCGGGCCATCCAAGTATCCACCATCTAATAAGAATTCTTATAATCCTTTTTCAGGTTATGGATCGTGTAAATTTCCCAGCGTTACACCAGGCTGAAGAAGTGAAGATGCTGGTGGCGTTCCCTCCGGTCTAAAACACACCAATGATTGAATAGTGAACGCTTGTACCTCCCGCTATATTTGTCTTTCTGCAGTCAACTTTCAGGATATACTAGTTTGAACTGTCTCACGGTTCGTATTGGAGGAAATAAAAATTTGATGGTTCTTGTTGTTGGTAACCTTTTTTTTGCGGGATTGTTGTTGGTAACCTTTGCTGGTTATATTACTATGTGGCAGCGCTATATTGTTCACCAAGTAGAAGAAAATCTGACCACCTGTAGGTGGTGCACGAAGAACACTAGAAAAATATGCAATATGCTCTGCAGAACAGAAGCATACATATAGGGTGTGTTTGGTTTCGGAACCAAGTGGAATGTCATGGAACCGTTCCATTCCTAAGGAACGGAATGATTCCATCTCGGCGTTTAGCTAGAAGAGAATGAGATAGGATGGAATGGTTCCCAGGAACAGAACGCCAATGAATCTAAAGTCTGAACTAACAACTGCGCAGTTTATCTGAACTTGCTGTTGCCTACAACGCCAACACCATCCTTGAGCAAGCACCGACCGACAAACACACGGTGACCATGCTAGCTGAAGAGGAGGACGTCGGGAGGCTGGAGCTCGCCTCGGGCTTCCTCCCACCCCATCCATCCTGTCCCTCACGCCGACGCTGGGCGGATCCTGCGTCCTTGTATGCCGCCACACCGGCCCGCTAGATGCGACGCCCCCCCGCAGCGAGCGGTTCCTGTGTCCTGACGTCGCACGACCGCAGCTCCCAGCGGCGCGTGCTCAAGCGTGGCGCCCGGCTGGATGCAACGCTCCCGACGCCGCATGACGGCGACTCCCGGTGACGCGTGCTCAAGCGCGACGCCCAGCTGGATGCGGCGCTCCCGACGCCGCACGACCGCGTCTCCCGGCGACGCGTGCTCAAGCGCGACGGCCGGCTGGATGGGACGCGCTCGGCAGCTCGTGTTGGATGCCCCGTGGTTATTGGTGGCTGCGGCTCCTTGCTACTGTAGCGGGAGGAAGGAGGTCGTGGGAGTGGGCGGTTCCGCGTGGTCCGCTCGATTCGAGAGACCGCTTGAAACGGCATAAACAGCGAATATGCCATTCCCTGGAATCGAGTGGTTCTGGTTCCTTTGACGATCCAAACGCAGGAATGGGGTCTGGGAACGGAACCGAGCCGTGCCGTTCCACTTGGTGACAGAAACCAAACACATCCATATTTCACCAGAGACTGAAGATTACTGCCGGTTTCAAAGCATGACTGATGAACTACAGAGCTAAGCTTTCTTCGATGTTCGAGAGACTTATTGCAAACCATATTGGACTCGTCAAATTCCCAAAAATAATAATAATTGATTTGGTTGGGGTGCGCCAGGCCTAGGCAATAGTGCAACGCCTGGGCAACACGTTAGAGCCCCGGCAGCAAGCTACCGTGGTGGACCCTCTCCTATACAAAATAAATTTAATATCGTTAAAGACACATGGTCCACATATTATATATTAAACTGATAAAACCAGATACCACACTTGATCTTAGCCAAAATACGGAGAAAGGTATGCATTGCAACATTGAGCTAGGTCTCATTTTATAGGCATCCTCCCTACTTTTTTTGAGACAATCTCGCGAAGCTTTTATTTAACTCGTTTAAAGGGACGAAAGTGAGGTCACCCGGATTTTCTAACCAAACATGGTGGCCAACCCCCCAAGATAGAGTATACTTCTTAAATTGTGAGCCTCGATATTTGATCTCCTAAACTCATGACTAAAAAGCAACTATCAAAGAAAGTGGAATGATCTATGATTTCACGAATGGCCACACCATAAGATGACGCACTTCTCTGTTTGATGTCGTCGATGACAATCTTGCAATCAGAAGCTAATATATTCTTCTCTCATAGATTGAGGCGCCTTTGGTGACTTCGTAAATCTTAAGATGATATGTCGGCTAGTCTCTCGGAGATGCTTATAGAAGTAGGATGTGTGTATCTGCGTTTATAGAGGTGAATGTATGTGCATATATATGAGCATTTACTTTTGTACATTGTTAAGAAAAACCTTTTTATCTTTGTAACTACTACTACGTGAGATTCATATGTCCTGATTTTATAAATTATCAGCTTGTCTCTGACATGAATCTTATAACAAATTTAGTAGCTATGGGTGTAGACTAGCAAACATCGAAATCACCAAACGTCACTCCGCCCGGTCGCCAGCCCCACTTTGCCTACACCTCCCTTTCGCCCATGATCCGACCACCCTCGAAGTACCCTCCGCCCCTGCGCATTAATGCCCATGATGGACATCACATTAGACAAGTGTTCGGCCAAATGACATAGCGAATTTTTTCAAGTTTTTTTGAAACACGGTCGTTTAAGGCCATATTCATTAAAAATGGTAAAATAGAGTTGCATGGTTAATTAAAGGAACTCGGGCGAAAACCGTGGCATAAGAATGGGCACCCCGGTTGACCTGGCACCAATAAGATCACATACACCGCCGAGAAGAGGAACCCATCAAGTTTGTCGGCCATGTCATCGTCATCGCCTCTCTCCGAGTAGGTGACTCCGACTTCGGCCGGATGAGTCCCTCGGAGTGGAGGTGCGGTTGCTAGTGAGGTAAAGTAGGACATGAGATACGCATCGGCTCACGGAACTCGAGGTGCTGCCGTCTCCCATGCCATACTCTTCCTCGTTGGGGTCCATGGCCTACATGTCGCCGATCGATGTGAGGTCGACGATGGATCCGTCGTGGTCGAAGCCCGACACGTCCACCACGACACGGTTGCGGCGCCAGGGGTTGCTGGTCACCCGTAGTGGCACCAGCGAGTGCGACTCTGCCTCACTGCGTATGCCGTGAGCTCTTCCACGGGCTCCCATGCCCTTTACCTCGCACGGCGGGTCATCACGCCATATTAGCCTCCGACGCGGACGGGCCACGGGAAGGTCCCCCCCCCCCCCCTCGAGTTGGCGCGCCAACGAAGGGGATACGCCTCCGTCACGATGTTCGAACGCCATACAGATCGCACCGCCTCCGGTGAGGTAGCGGCGACGCACCTCGCGTCGGATCCTAGGCGCCATCTGGGCGGACACTATGGATTCTTGCCGGACCGAGTCCGATCGTTGTGGGCATTCTCCCCGCGGGCGCGGCAGAGCGCAATGCAGACGACCATCTCATCCTCGGGCCGACATAGGATGAGCTCATAGTCAATAGATTGGGTGACGGAGGACTCGGATCCGCTGCTCGCCATGTCGGAGAAGGCCGAAGATCGTTGGAAGGGAGCTTGTGGGCGGAGTGGAATGGCTAGGGTTTGGTCCGGGGAGCCGATGAGGACGGATATGTGTGGGGTCGGGATGGGCCAGCGTGGGACGAATCTAAAGTGGCGGACGTGCTCGAAGCCGCCCGGACATCAGCATATACATCCCAGATTTGGGCTGGATATAAGAGACGTATGTCAGCTCGGGCTTTAAGGGCCGATACGAGGCCTCCGTCTGCGTGACATTTTTTGATGTCCAACAGAAGTAAGGAGGCGCCCGGATGTAGATGTTCTTAAGCTGCGAACCTAAGCAATGCGCCATGCTGGCCATTGATCCAAGCATCCAACGTCTCACAACTGGTTTGACCGATTTGGCCACAGGAAATAGTTGACTGCTGGCAGCAAAACGCCAACTCCCTGAAAAAACGCCAACCACCAGCGGAGAGGGAAGGAAAAAGCAAGCAGAAGCAACCGAGCGAACGGCGGCGACGACCCGAAGAGGGAGAAGAAGATGGTGATGCCCACGGACCCGATGCTATGGCACAAGGTGGCCGCCGTCTCCGGTAACCCCACCCCCCTCCCCTCCTCCCCTCCTCCTCCTCCTCCGGTTGCTTCCGCGCTCTGACGGCTGGGTGAATTGGTCGAGCAGGGGTCGCTGCTCTTGGACTGGGCACCTATGGAGCGCACATGTTCCGCCCCCAGAACCCTAGATACAAGGAGGTACACTCGGCCACTCTCCGTTCATCGATCCTGGCCCGCTCCCTCGTTCCACTTCCGACCCGTCCCTCCAAATCATGAATCAATCTGCGTCTTACAGTTGGGGGATTTTTTTTTGTTTGACAGATTTGGCAGACAGCGTCCCTGTACCATCTCGTCCACACCGCGGCCTTGCTCGGGGCTCCCATGACGAAGCGCCCCAACATCGTCAGTACCAACGCCTGCATCGCGCTTTCGCTTTTTTTTAGTTCTAGCTGCGCGCTAATTCACGCGGTTCTTTGCTGTGTGTGCAGTTCGGAGGCCTTCTGACAACTGGAATTGTGCTCTTCTCTGGAACGTAAGTGTGTGTGTGTGTGTGTGTTTGTCTTTAAATTGCACTGTGAATTTTCGTGGGATGCAAAGAAAATGAGGATTGTTTGGAATGATGGGATTACACAATGATTGTTGTCATTTCATTTCTAGGTGCTATACTGTGGCTTACCTTGAAGACAGGAAGTTCTCTTCACCAGCACCGATTGGTGGCTTTGCATTCATTGCTGCCTGGGCCAGCCTGCTCTTCTGATTGTATTGTGTTTTATCGGGTGAAAACTATGTCTACTTTACACAAGGCTTTGTATCAGTTGCTCTATTAGGTCATGATTGTACTGCTGTGGCACACAACTTTCTCATGCCTTTAGAGAATAATTAAAATAAAACAGTTCCCTTGATGTTTCGCACTTCCTCATTTGTACATCCTGCTTAACAGTCTGATCAATTGCTCATGCCAATGAAGCTGCGTCTCTTGTTTCTTTAGATTTAATGCCAATATTTTTTCCATGACAATCATGGGATCTTGGCTCCCGTGGTTGTCCTTGCAAACATGGTCAGCTTGATTTCTGTCAATCTCTCTGCTTCCATCCATCTACAAAATATCCTCATTTTCAGGTTATAGTTTGGTTCACCGTGCTCCCATAACTTGTATCATTATAATTTATTTAACATTGTAGAGATCGGGCAGGGGCACGGGCATTACTTAGTGTAGCAATGATCTGATCTATTTGCTCTACAAGTGTCAGATAACCATAGTGATTACTGCGCTTGATTATATCCTAGCTGTTTGGGTCTCTACCCCTTTACACACCATATAAAAACTTGCTCAACTTTTATTGATACAAAACCAGGTACATGACTAAAATTGAAAAGAGTCTGATTATGGAGCAATACTAGACATGGCTGAGAAAGTTGACACATTTTGAAGTATGGAGCAATACTAGACATTGCCCTCCTGATTCGAGTAATGACATCCCCCCACAAAGACGAAAAATGTGTCGAACATTTTTTCCATTCTTTTCCTGAAGGATCAGTGGAAGAAAACCAGGAATGCATGCGTCTTCCAGTGCTTCGCCCACTGTTATATCAGGGCACTACTTCAAAGTTACATGAGTTACGACCTGCATTGGCATGACAGCACGAAGTGAATGACATGGCTGAGAACGATAATGTTTTTGTATAATCCTGTCATTCACAATATAAGTAGCTTAGACCATTTACACGGTTTTCAAAGTAACACTTTGATAATAATTTTCTCAAAAAATATGTTGTTTCAAACAAATTCTAAATATAATTATGACAATATTCATGTCAGTTTCATATTGTCTAAGCTGGTAATTCTTTCTATATCGATGGTCAAACCTAAAAATGTTTGACTAGCACAAATTTGAAAACTGCTTATATTATGAATCAGGAGGAGTAAGATAAGTTATTTATATTTGGATGCTATCCTAAATTCTGTAAGAGTACACGCTGATTCCAAAGAAAAGAACTTCCTTGCGTGCGTGTGTGTGTGTGTGTGTGTGTGTGTGTGTGCTTGGGTGTGCGGGTATCTTGTGTGTGTGGTGCGTGCTTGTGCTCTGCATGTTTGATCTTGCTAGTGGAATTTCAACCTGCAAAAGTGTATGCTCCTAATGATGGTTTAGGTTATGAACATACTTGGATTTAGGTCGGTGACCATTGCAGCTGCATTGAAGTAGCAAGAACCACCATGTTTCTTGTATTTTTGCCAGTAGCTGTTGAAGGCATAAGATGCATGGTCCCTGACTGTATTGGGAAGGTAACATGATTTGTTAGGCTCAATCATCGTACAATCTGCACCTCCAGGACCACATGCTCAGCTAAGAGCAATCTGTAGGATATCATCTGGTGTTTGCTCATCTGCTATGCACCATTGCTTCTCCCAGTTGTGATCCTCTGCTTGAAAATTTATAGGTGTAAGTATTTCTTCAAATTCCTTAAATGGTTCGGTGTTTCATTGATTTATCTGGGAGACAAATGAATTCTGATCACACTATTTCAATTACTGGATGGTTCTTTTCAATGTTCAGTGATTATTTCTGTATTTACTAGGGGGTCAAGGTTACAGTTGACTTTATCTTGTTAGCATAGCACTCCATTAATCTAAGTATGAACAGCAATGAGGCCATGATTTCTCAGGCTCAAAAGTTTTAGTATCTCAAGAGCAATTAATATACCCACTGATGATTCTGACAGAAATCTGCTTATGTAACTTTGAGCAGTGGATCTGGCAATAGTGGCTCCCCCCTCCCCTGGTTTACATGGTTTAAAGTCTGCATATGTTTGTTTTCAGTAACAGAGTTAAATCACTCGGAATATGCTATTTCAGATATGCACATATCCTCACTCTACCAAGCTACCATACGACATGTTTCAGACTGTTAGTCTTTACTATATTGCTTACTCTGAGATTGGATTTTATGTTAATAGAATTTTGAAAGAAGAAACACTGGGATGATTAGAAGTAATAAGATTAAAAAATGGAAAATAAAGACTAAATAGCGCATGAGCATTTTGGAATCAGGAGCCAGAAGTTATTTTCATACCTTGCTGAGCCGAAACTGTGGCGAAGTGAAGGATAAAATAAAGTAGCAGTATCAGCCTTGTTGCTGCTTGCTTCTTCAGATAGCAGTTCTTCACTCTGGCTGCACTTGGTGGTAAGTATGTATGCATTTTGTTTCTTTCTACTCCTAGCACCTTAGCAACTAAGTAACTCTACAATGTGCTTGGTTTGATGGAAATCTACAGGTTGTGTGAAGCCCATATAAGGCTCAGTCTCTGTAGACATTAAGAGGGGAAAAGGATGGGCTAACTTTTATTATCTGAATATTAAAGGCATCCTGCACTTATTCTTTACTTCCTGGACACTTCTGAGAATCTTTCTCTGATTAAAGCGCACACTGCAATATAATGTTAAAATTAAGAAATAAGCAAATTTATTACCAGTGATGTAAGACAATGGGAAGTAAATCTTCTTTTATTTCCTGAATTCTGCAATGAAACAAGTGAACAAAATTTTAAGTTTATTGTTTGACAATGTACTCCCTCCGTCCCGAATTACTTGTCGCATAACTAGATGTATCTAGAACTAAAAAATGTCTAGATACATCCATTTCTATGACAAGTAATTCCGAACGGAGGGAGTAGATGTTTCCTGTCAAAATTTGTGCTGGCGTTGCAATATCTATGTGTTATACTCCCTCCGTCCGGAAATACTTGTCCTAGAAGTGGATGTATCTAGACTTATTTTAGTTATAGATACATCCATTTTATCCATATATAGGACAAGTATTTCCGGACGGAGGGAGTATCTGATATTTTGGATGGGTGCATGTAGTTAGGATGGATCATACATATAGTGGAGTCATGGTTGATGCTTTAAAAAGTTGAAAATCAAAGCAAAACTTTGATATTTTCAGGCTTTCAGCATACAACTTTGATACCTTGGTACGTGGAACTACGCAAGTGATTCCGTATACTTGGAACTTGTTAGCTTTGCCAATCATGTTCCTTCAGACAAGCAAAGCAAAATAAAGATTTTTCCTTTCTTTATGATGCTCCCTAGACAAGCCAGGAATCTGATGCCTGACCTTGCCTTGCACTCGTTTTCTTTAGAAAACTTTCTTTCCAGTTGCCATATATGACTTCTGCCTGTGAAATCTGTTTCGTTCAGACACCTATATACATCTGAATTCTACTTGCATGGTAAAGGTAAACCTTCACCTCTGCTTCCTGTCCCTGATTCAACTGCTCTTCATCGACACCTCCAAGTATGGGTGATGGGATCATCATGGCACCATCACCATCTAACCAGGAGTATATCAGAGATGTTGCAGAAATTGATTTGCAGGAGTACAAGGACATTGAGAACATCGCGTTCTACCAGGTTGCAGCAAACTCTGGATCGGGCTTGTCTATGGAAAGTGAGAGATCACTAAGGATCCATATTTGTACAGACCAGAATGGTGTCAACTTTCTGCTTGAGTTTCTGCATCATCTTGTGGATTCGAAAGAGAGCTACAGAGGCGTGACTAATCTCCTTTTTCATGGTATTGAATGGCAGCCTGAAGCAATCCAACTTCTCTGTTCATACTTAGGCCCAGGCTCGAACGTGAAGCAGGTGGAGTTCCAAAAAAATGTGTTTAGCACAAAATCAGCTGTTGCTTTAGTCCCACTCTCGGAAATGCTCCAAAGGAACAACACCTTGAAAGCAGTTGTTTTCAATGATTGTAGAATTGGAGCTGCTGGAGCGACACTGCTTGCGTCAGCTTTGGCAAAGAACAGAAGTGTGGAAGAGTTTCAAGTATGGGAAGACTCCATGGGCTCCAAGGGAGCAGAAGAACTCTCCAAGATGATTGAGGTGAACTATATGTTGAAGCTGCTGATTATACTTGACAACAACTCCATTCCAGCGGCTCCGCTTATCTCTGCTGTGCTGGCACGCAACCGCAGAGTGGAGGTGCATATATGGGGACGCAGTCGTGATACAAGAGGTGGCATGAACAACTGTAAAATTGTTGAGTTCCTGCCAGAAACTGGAAACATGAGGATTTACAACAATATCAATTCTACAGGCCTACAACGGGTTGCTTGTGCTTTGGCATGGAACACCACGGTGACAACATTGGACATGACAGGTGTCCCTCTGAAGTCCAGATGGACCAAAGAACTTAGAGAGGTCCTCAGCCGGAATAGGAGCCTAAAAGTTGTCAAACTTACCAAGTGTTGCCTCAGGGACAAAGCAGTGGTGTATATAGCTGCAGGACTGTTCAAGAACAAGTATTTAGAGAGCTTGAATTTGGATGGGAATCGCTTTGGTGGAGTTGGATTGGAGCATTTGTTATGCCCTCTTAGCACATTCTCACCACTTCAGACACAAGCCAATTCCACTTTGAAGGTTTTGAGTTTTGGGGGAGAGAGAACAAATATAGGTAGATATGGTGTGGCTGCAATCTTGCAGATGTTGGAGACAAACCAGAGCCTTATTCAGCTGGCAATATGTGATGATGCAAGCCTGAGATCAAGTGATGTTGTCAATATCTTTACAACCTTACAAAGGAATGCCACTCTTCGAATTTTATCATTCAGAGGGTGCAAGGGAGTTGAGGGGGAAACAGTTTTACAGACCATTATGAATACTTTGCAGGTCAATCCATGGATTGAAGAAATTGATCTTCATGAAACACCTTTGCATGTTGCAGGCAAGACAGGCCAAATATATGAGAAACTTGGTCAGAACGGGAGTTTGGTTCTGCCAAATGATTTGCTTGATTTGCCACTAAGTGCTCCTACATGCTGCCGAGTTGTTCTGTGTGGCCAAGAATTAGCAGGTGCAATTTCACCCATCAGTACCCTCCTTTTTCTAATCTATAGGCATCAATAAATAAATACTAGGTTTATTTTGTTCAGCATACAATTTTGATAACCTGTGAATTTTCTGAATAGATTATGTCAAATATCATTTTGATGGAATGTGCTTCACACTCACATGACATGTGGGCCTGCTAAATTAGTTCCAACATTTTGTTGACTTCGCTATACAATATTTGTACCTTACATGACAGCTCTAACAAAACAAATCCCATTATGTTCTCTAAGAATTGGTTATAATATGTGATGCTTCAATTTGCATGTGCTCTCAGGTAAAAGCACGCTATGTAGCTCCATGAATCAGTGCATGAATTCAATGAATTTGCCTCGCATGGATGTAAGAAAAACTCAGAAGACTCCAGTTGAGCAAATGCCATTCACCGATGAGAATAAGATGAACTCAATCTTTGATGGCAACACAAAGTTGACAATGTGTAATCTTGGTGGAAATGAAGGAAGTTTTGTGTTGCATGATTTCATGTTCGTGGTGCTTGGTGGTCCAAGCTTTTTCATGATTGTGTCTAGTTTGGTTGGAAAGCCTGCTACTAAATATCAAAAAAGCATACATGAGATTGAATGGGAACTCATATACTGGCTGAGGTTCTTGATTTCAAATCATAGGCGGAGAGTATCACAGTCACACTCGTTTCGACCCTGTGTAACTATAGTTCTCACCCATTATGACAAGGTATCTCATCTACCAGAAGGGCTACAACCAATTGCTACTGTTGTACAAAGGCTCAGAGAAGACTTCCATTCACATGCAGAAATTTACCCCACTGTTTTTGCTGTGGACTCGAGATCATTGGTTTCAGTAAGCAAACTCACTCATCACATGCGAACGACAACAAAGACAATAATCCAACAAGTTCCTCCAGTTTATGAAGTATGTAATGATTTGATCAAGATTTTGCATGAGTGGAGATTGAAGAATAGCAGAGCAGTGATCAGGTGGGCCGAGTTCTGCGAGATATGCCAGCTCAACATTCCGGCGCTAAGATTGAGATCAAGGCGTGATAATGTGGAGAAAGTGGACATACGGAGACGTGCTGTTGCTAGATCACTGCATACCTTGGGTGAAATAGTATTTTTTGAGGAACTTGGCCTTCTGGTCATGAATTGTGAATGGTTCTGCCGAGATGTCCTCAGCCAACTAGCTACATTGAAGTCAATCAAGATAGAGAGTAGTGGTGGTTTTGTCCACAAAGAGGAGCTGGAGAAGATGCTGCAAGAGAAGCTACGCAACCAAATTCCAAGGTCAAACTGGAGAACTGGTGCATCCTTGCAGGCCAGTGATATCATAAATATATTGCTGGAACTCGAATTATGCTATGAACAGGACCCTGGGAACCCAAATACGTTACTTTTACTGCCAGCTATTCTTGAGGAAAACAACGGAGGGGCTGAGAAATGGCAGTTAACAATGCCGGAATGCAGATTTGTTGGTAGGCGTCTCGAATGTGAAGATATACACATGCTCCTGACAAGTGACTTCTTTCCAAGACTGCAGGTAAAAACATACACCAACAGCTAATTACTACTGTAGTTTGTAGCTGCCAATATATTATAAGATTCTTTATTTTTCAGAAGTTGTGGCTTTGCAAAACCAGTACCGCAGTTGTTGAGCCTTTTCTGATATTTATACTCTTAAACATATATACGTGGTTAACACCTGTATATAACTTCAGTGTAGTTTCGATATAGATTTGATTTTCTAAAGGAAATTTTCCTTTCCAGGTTCGTCTGCATAACAAAATCATGTGTCTCGGGCATCAGGAAGCAGTTTATAACCTGGAGAAAAACCTTATTTATACAGTGATTAATGGTGTCCATGTAAAGGTGGAGCTGGGAATGAAGTTTGGCTCATCCATAGATGTGCTTGCATGCTCCGATAGAAATATTACGGACATGGTGAGGCTACTCCACAAGTTTGTAATCCCAGCGATACTGAATTTGTCTCCCAATATGACGTTCAAGGAAAGCATTCTCAGGCCCGACTGTGTGAAATATCTCATACCACGAAGGTTCCGTGCAACTCAGCAGCTCCCTCTGAAAAAAATAAAGCAAATTCTGCTGTCACTGCCGGCAGAAAGTATATATGATTATCAGCATACCTGGAGTGCAGTTGAAAGCAATAAAAGGCTCATCTTAAGATCAGGGTCTGACCATGCCAGAGATCTGCTATCAGATGATGACTTCCATGAAGTTTTGCACCGTAGGTACTATGATTTACAGTTTCTCGCGACTGAACTCGCCGTCACCCCAGACAATCTGCAGCAGCCTGAAACCATCCCAGAAGCAGACGTGGTCGATCCCTCCATCCTGGGCATCGCGAGAGGTGTCGAGATGGTCCTCCAAAGACTGAAGATAATAGAGCAAGGAATAAGGGACTTGAAGGAAGAGATTGCAAGCCTGAGGTACTACGAGTATCACCTTGTGACTGAGCTCCACAGGAAGATGGACTACGTGATGAACTACAGCATTCAACTGGAAGACAGAAAAGTGCCCCAGATGTTCTACCTTGTCAGCCTAGACAACCGCTCCAAGAAGCTGGTCACAAGGATCCTGCCCGGCATGCGATCCCTGAGGGTGCACATGCTGTGCGAGTTCCGAAGAGAGATGCATGTGGTGGAGGATCAGATCGGCTGCGATCTGATCCAGGTGGACAACCAAGCAGTGCAGTCCCTGCTGCCCTACATGAGCAAGTTCATGAAGCTCTTGACATTCGCCCTGAAGATCGGCGCACATTTCATCGTTGGGATGGGGGAGATGATCCCTGACCTGAGCAGGGAGGTGGTGCACCTGCTCGACTCCTCGGCCATGTACGGCGCCGCGTCGGTGGGGGCTCTAGGCGCGGCGGCGATGTACGGAAGGGCGAGGAACAGTGGCACCAATGACATGGGGGAGGACATGAAAGCGGCCAGGCAGTGGCTCGTGGATTTCTTGAGAGGGCAAGGGGTTCTGACAGGGATGGACATTGCGCAGAGGTTTGGCCTGTGGCGCGTTAGGTACAGAGACGACGGCCACATTGGGTGGGTCTGCAGGAAGCACATCGCCGCGAGAGGCGACGAGGTCTTCGAGCTGCCGCTCTGAACCATCCACTCCAGCGTGCCCGATGGCCCACGACGACCATAGGTGCCTCCCTCTCATGTCACTGTGCTGATAGCCTGATAGGTGACAACTGAGAATAGTCAATATGCTCTGTTCTTATCATTATGTTCTGTCAAATTGTGTGTATTCCTGTATCCTTGCGCATTGCTTTGCTTGCTGCTTTGCATTGACCATTTCTTTGTGAATCCTCACACTAATAATGAAGGATGTGATTTGCCTATGAGTATATTCAGAGCGATGATTTTATATAAGCTAGGCATTTGATTTCCTTGGAGAAAAACAAAACACACAATGTTTACAATGTGACTCAGGACGGGCGGCTGCATCGGGTAATTGATGCAGAGAGGTTGAATTCATGGCTTCCTCTGCCAATCCAGACGACGATCGCTGCTAGCTACATACATGGCGGGCAGTGTCCGATGATGCTCCGGCGAGCTCAGTGCTCAGAAGACCGGGCAGCCCTTGACGACGATGCCGGGCGCGGTGGGGCAGGTGGCGAGCGGGCAGTGGTCGACCTCGGTGCCCCACCACTTGAGGTCGTGGTGCGCGTTCTGGAGCGCGAAGAAGATGAGCACCCCCATGAAGGCTGTGCCGGCGTCGAGCGCCGCCGACAGCACGTAGTTGTACTTCTGCCACCACCCCTTGCGGTACCTGAAGACGAAGAAGTTGAAGACGGTGCCGGTGACGAGCCAGCTGGCGATGTTGGTGGGCGTGGCCGGCGGCATTCCGGCGAAGCCGTAGGAGATGACGGGCACGTTGACGAGCGCGATCCACTTCTTCTCCGGGAACGCCCTGCTCAGCAGCCACACCGGCACCGGCAGCACGGCGCCCACAACAAACAGCCACACCAGGTTCCGGTACAGCCCGTGCTGGCCGAAGAGCCGCCCGGGCCCGATGAGGCCCCAGATCACCGACGCGTCGAAGGTGACCCGGTACTTTGGGCACGTCCAGGGGCTGTCCGGGTGCAGCGCCTCCACGTCGCAGATGTTCTCGATGCTGTCCAGCATCCACCACGCCACCGCCAGGTTCACCACGCCGGCCACCACCGTGCCCACCAGCTGCACCGGCCAAGTGCCCATCGGTTAGTTCAGCGAGTGATGAGCACCTCGTGCGTTGCGGAGGCTGAGATCGATCTCTGTCAGTGTGACGTACCTGGGCGGTGTACATGCAGCGTGGAGGGATCTTCATGTAGTGGCCGAGCTTGAGGTCGGCGAGGAAGGACAGCGCGTGCACGGTGCTGATCCGGCCGTAGATCTTGAAGAGCAGGTTGGCGATGGGCTTGCCGGGCAGCGCGTAGCCGATCATGAACTGCGCGATGATGTCGTACCCGGGTTGCTGCAAGCAGATCAGACGATGAATCGGTTGATGATCAGTGCAACGCAGGCAAAAATTGTATTACTCGTGAAGAATGGAAGAAAGATGTTCACCTGGTTGGTGGTGGCCTGGATGACGCCGATGGGGAGGGTGACCACGAACGCGAGGGCGAAGGCGAAGAGCATGCCCCACCATGGCAGCTGCACCTGCTCCTTCCACACGAAGCACATGAGCAGCGACACGACGATGCTCCCCGCCAGCAGCACCAGGAACCACCACTGCGGCACCTGCTTGTACCTCTGCATGAGCCTGGCGTGCACGTCGAGCTTGGCCGCGGCGCCGATGGCCCTCCGGCTCTGCCGCCACATGTCGGCGCCGTGGAAGAGCAGCACGTGCACGATGGTGGCGGAGAAGCGGAGGAACCCGGAGCCGATGGAGATGGCGAAGAGCGGGCTGAGGTAGAGCTTGCCGTAGCTGTCGTAGGCGGCCACGTTGAGGTCGAAGTCGCTGGTGAGCACCTTGGTGGTGTCGTACTTCTGGCCCGTGGAGGTGAAGAGCTGGTTGGAGAAGATGGGGAAGCGGCGGGCGTCGAAGGTGTTGAAGCGCCAGTAGCAGAGCGGCACGATGAGGTAGATGAACATGACGAAGCCGACGGCCGTGTTGGCGATGGACGCCCACGGCGCCACCAGCGGGCTGCCGTGGTACGCCGAGATGCCCGCCCAGTCCAGCGTGAAGGCGCCGACCCCCAGGCCGTGGTAGCCGGACCCGACCTGCTGCGCCGTGATGCTGCGCGGCCACACCCAGCACGCCCACGAGAAGAAGGTCAGGATGGGAAGCAGGTAGCCGGGGAGCGCGTAGTAGGCGAAGCTCGCGAAGAAGAAGATGAGGAAGAAGCGCATCCTCGACGGGCCCGTCGACGGCTTCCCTTCCTCCTTCGTCTCGTGCAGCGCCCTGCATTCGTTCCAAAGTTGTAACACGAATTAGCACAATGGTGTGTTTTCTTGAGAAAAAAATCATGTAGTGCAGAATCTTCTTGCGTTGCAAAGATTTGCAGTACCTGAAGAGGGAGACCTGGGCGAGATTAGAAGGCCACCACATCTCGGCAGGGTCAACCAGGAACCTCCTGAGCATGCCAGCCCAGCCATAGCCCAGAATCTGCATGCAGTTTTGCACAAGTCAGCACACTTTCTCCAGTGCTTGCTTTTGCTCTCTTAAAAAAACATCACATGCATACAAACGGAAAAAAGAAAGACAGACACTTTCTTCTGGATTATATTTAACTAATAATCGTCCATGATATGACAGTGCATCCATGTTCTAATATTTATCTGGAGAATGGTACATCCACGATGCAGTATTGCACTGATGACCGCAACCTGACAGAATTTCAAAGTTGACCACGACGAAATTCCACGAGAGGTGAATGCATACGCAAGAAGAACAGAATCCCGCCAACTATTCGTAGGGCCATGGATTTCCGGTGACGTTTTCTTATTGTATGACCGTAAGATTTTTGTCCCTCCTTTCTCCGAAGAATCATTGGTGGTAATTCTCTACGCAGAATATATCATCACACCATCGATTGGCAGCCAGACATCTATAGTGTTGGTCACATCTCCTAGTCCTTAGCTAGATGCCTCGTGCCCGTCGCATTCGCGTGTGGAATTGAACACCAAACGGAACAGAGGGCACTGTCCATTCCTTGATGCGTATGCCAGCACTTGTTGACAAATGATCACACTTAGCTTACGCAATAAAATTTTGAACTTTCGGTTCTGTGAATGGCGCTAACAAAAACCATGGTCCAGGGAATTAAACGAACGAGATTGATCAACGGGTTACGGACCTGCGTGGAGAGGACGATGAGGAGGGCGCAGAGGAAGCTGAGCGACTGCTTGTAGTAGGCCTTCATGACGGTGATGGCGCCGATGGAGTAGGCGTCGCCGCCGCCGTAGGAGACGCCGCAGTTGGCGAAGATGGTGATGATGACGTGCTCCTTGATGTTGAAGGGCCCCGGGTTGAGGTTGAAGCTCCCGAGGCGGCCGCCCAGCAGCCGGACCTCGCGGTCGGGCAGCACGGACGCCATGAAGCGACCGACGGGGAGCACCAGGATCTGGGCCAGGATGCCCGAGATGGTGAGCGGCTGCGTGCGGTACGTGAAGAAGGTGTTGAGGAAGATGAGCACCACGCAGGAGGCCAGCCCCAGCGTCCACGCCCGGAATGTCATCACCGGCGTCGCCGGGTCGTCCGTCTCCGGCACCACCAGCGCCACCTCCTCCACCGGGTACCTCTCCCCCTCCCCCTCCCCCTGCGCCGCCTTGCCTCCCGTCGCGTCGGCCGGCGGCTTTGTCGACGGCATCTCTCTCGCGCTCTGCAACCACGCGCTCTGCTTCGCTGGCTGTGGCTGCCCCTGAGCAGAGCTACGAAGCTACAATGATTTGCTCCTGTGTACTATCTCCGGTGGACAAGTAGCTCGGTACACTTGCGGAGATTCTTGGATGGTAGCGTCTGACCTCTGGTCGTCCCAATTTATATTCCACATTCGCGTCTCCGTGTTCCCTCCACTCCTCGTACCCCTGCCGTCGCCTTGGGTTTGGGCCATGAGAAACCCATCATGGCCGTCCGTGGCTTTGATCGGACGGCAGACGAACGGCCAGCAGAGCGCCCCGACGGGCACGCGCCGGCTTAACCCCCGGCGCGCGGCGGCACGCGCGCGGCGCGCCGTGGCACACGACTCATCGTGCATTGCCACTTCGTGTGATCGCCCTCGGCTGATTGGGGTTCTTAGCAGTGAAAGCTGTTAAAGCCGCTGGGTTGCTCTTGTGCTTTAGGAAAGTGGCTTTTTAGTCCTGGCTCTGATCGTGCAACGCGCGACGCCATTGGTGAGACGGGCCTGTCAGTTGCGCAGCTTATTGTGGGTCGTTTCGCAGCGGAGGGATGCAGGCTACTCAGCATTGCACGTACGGTTAACCCACGGTCCTACTCCTACACCGGCAAACTGGCAATTGTGCCGTAATTAGCAAGGCGTCGATCGTACTTGCTCTATTCAGAGTATCAGTATATATCGAGTAAAATAAATACGGAGTAATTAGCATCGTCGTGTATGTATTAATTTATGGTCCGGAAACAGGGAACATCAGTTCCCTCGATAAATAATTAGAGACGAAACCTTGGGCATTGGGCGGGAATCAGGTGTCGTCAAAAGCGCCTTCGCTAAAGTTTTTGGCATGCTTGACGTGTCTGATGATAGTTTCACATGCCCCGAGCGACCTTTGTTCTCTTCTCTTCCTCATCCGGATCATTTAGATGCTCCCGCCTAAGAAAGCAAAGGATGCATGCCCCAATTGCCTCACGCCTCAAACCAAATATCTATTTTTGATATATTCGTGTCATCCACACGACTGTTTAAGAGGATTTTGTACTCGATCTGCCGATGGCTGGCATCGGCATGCGTGGATGGAGCCGAGGGATCGAGCTAGGCACAAGTGGAGGGTGGAGGAAGAAGGCATCCGGTTCGAGCCAGCGAGCGCGCGCACATGGACATGGGTGGCGGCCACGCGCGGTGCATGCATGCATGGGCGGGCGTTGCTTCTTTCTTCCGCCTGCAACAAGAGGACGGCATGCACAGGAAGGACCGCTGGCTACTGTGCCGTCGCCGGCAGGTACCAATCGCTTTTGACATGGGGGTCGGCGATTAAAGGTGGCCAGCTTTCCGGTGCCCTTGTCCTCTCTCGTCATGTGAAGAACAGAGGAAGTGAACCCATCCATCAACCATGCATTGAAAAGTAAACTGGATAGATGCCATGAGCACGATTGTATGAAGACTGTGTGGATAAATATTTTTCATTTGTTTTTACTGGGCTCTAGCGCAGCTTCCATGCATGCTTCATGCCAGCAGGAGCAGGAGCAAATCATGACAATAGCTTGAGACTTGGGGGCTGCATCGTTGACGATACCGTCGATAATGGGCGTCGCTGGTGGAGTAAAATGGCTGAGGCCAACTCCACCGCGCGACCCTATTCTGTCCGCCCCAGTTCGTTTGGGGTAAAAGGATAAAAGAGGTGGCCCAGCGCGCGGCCTCAAACGGACAAATGTCTGGATTCCGTTCGTTTTCGACCCATCCCGACCCAAACTTACGCTCGGTTTGGGGTGAAACGGACGCGCGCGGACGGCCGCGTCTCACGCCCTTGTCCCCCCATGGCCCGCCTGTCGGGGACACTATCAGTCCCTCCGCTCCCAACGCTTCACCCTCTCTCCCCGCCCCGCCCCGCCGCCGGCGCCGCCCCTATTCTCTGGCCGCCTCCTCACCGCGCAGCCCCCCGCCGTTCATACCAAACCACGTCTCGACATGGCCGCCACCACGCCCGCGCTTTCGCCGTAGTTTTGGTCGTCTACCGGGGGAGGTTTGGCCGTCGCCGTCCTGCCGGTGGCGGAGGGACACGGCTGCGGCGACGGACCACGGAGGCCGAGGCGATTTCGAGAGAGCTCCAGGCGGCGGTGGCGGCCGGCAACCACCCTGCTGCGCCGAGGTGATCATCGCGGCCTCTTCGCCACCACTACCGCAAGGTGTTCGACCTTTGCCATCAAAAGTATGGGCGGTGGAGACGAGTTTTTCTTTCATCACTTCCTTTGTTCATCGGACGATTCGTCGTCCGGATGATGAAGATCTTGTGGTGGCTGCACCGGTCGTTCACGACCATATTCAACGGCAGCTTCCTCGATGCGGGGTCACTCCTGGCCGTGCTCCCAACTGAACCGCAGCAGGAGAGATGCCACCGCTCTATGCCGATTACTTTGCCAACACCCGCTCTTCAAGCGGATAAATTCCGTCGCCGTTTTCGTATGGCAAGGCATGTGTTCAATCGTGTCGAGAGGAGTGGTTGCTCATGACCCATACTTCGAGTGCAAGACGGATGCCCTTGGCAAGCTTGGATTCTCCTCTTACCGAAATGCACCGCGCCATCCGCATGCTTGCATATGGTATTCGAGCGATCCGGTGGGCGAGTATGTGCGTATGAGTGAGACAACATGTCGATGTCAATGTACAAGTTTTGCGGCTGTGATCGAGGTGTTTGGCCCAGAGTACTTGAGGCAGCCAACCGCCACCGTCTGAGAGATTGTTGGCGACCAACGCAGCTAGAGCTTTCGTGCATGCTTGGCAGCATAGATTGTATGCATTGGGAGTGGAAGAACTGTCCATTTGCTTGGCAGGGCGATACAAGGGCATGTTAATGGGTGCACTGTCATATTAGAAGCGGTGGCATCGCAAGATCTTTGGATATGACATTCTTTCTTCGGTATGGCAGGTTCTCACAATGATATCAACGTCTTTGGCGTTCTCCGATCTTCGCGAGGCTTGCGAAGGCCACTCCCCACCTGTCAACTTTGAGATCAACGGCCATCAGTACAACAAGGGATACTATCTAGCAGATGGTATATATCCTCACTGGTCAACTTTTGTGAAGACAATTTCGAAACCCCAAGGTGAGAAGAGAAAGAGATTTGCCCAAATGCAAGAGAGTGCTAGAAAGGATGTAGAACGTGCTTTTGGTGTGCTTCAATCCCGGTGGGGTATCATTCGAAACCCTGCACTGTCATGGGATGAAAGGAAGCTTTGGGAGGTGATGACTGCTTGTGTGATCATGCACAACATAATCGTCGAGGACGAGCGTGATGAGAGTATCTTCGACCAAGGATTTGATTATCAAGGTGAAAATATTGAGCCCTGCACCAAGACCCGCCACATTTGAGTTTGTCCAATTCCACCGTGAGATGCGTGATTGGCACACTCATTTGAATCTTCAAAATGACTTGGTTGAGCACGTCTGGGATCACATTGGCAACCAATAGATGTATTGGTTCATTTTATGTTCGTTGAAGACAATTTCGATTTGGTTGTAAAAGTATTTTATTAGAGACAATTTCGATTGGGTTGTAAAACTATTTTTATTTTCAGACAATTAATATTTGAACGTGCGAGCTAGTTTTCATATGAATATATGGGCATTTTTGGCCCGACGGACGGATGGGGCAAATGGATCTGACAGCGTCTTTGGACGCCACCGTGATCCCGTGACGCCCGACACGCACCCCAAATCCCTATCCAAACGGACAGAATCCGGACAAAACGGACGTCCGTTTGGGGTCGCGTGGTGGAGTTGGCCTGAGTCTCACGCCGGCCGTCCACGTATCAGGTAATAAGACTGACTAGAGCATCTCTCCAACAGTGACCCTACGGCACGATGGATCGATCGATATTCGATCGGTCCAACGATACCGCATGCGCATGCATACCGGTGTGGACCTCCATCAATCGACCGGTCTCCGCTCCCCCGTCGCTGCGCGCACGCGTGCCGCTCGCCGTGCGCGTCCGTTGGCCAAGTGGGAGTGGACCGTATGGAGCGACAGATCGCTGCCGCTACTCGCCTACGATCAGCAGTGGACAATGGTGGTGGGCGTGCACGGTGATCGCTGCGTATACCTCAGCATATACAACACCCGCACGCGACGCACGCGGCCGCATGTGGCCGTCGCGCCGCCGGCACGCGCCCGCGCACCCTGGCGCCGGGGCCCCGCGCCCGCCACCTCCCCGCCACATCGGCGCACTCCACGGTGCCTGTGCCGTTTAGCCGCCTGATTAGCGCGCGCCGCCGTGTGTAGCGCACGCGGTTGTAGTGGAAGTGCTTTTCGGCATAGGTTTATGCACACCACCCGTGGACCATCGCCAGCGCCGGCAACGCCTAGCCCAAGGTAGTGCCTGTATCACTATGTGTGTGCACCTTTGGCTGCACAAACAGCAGCCGGGTGCAGAGGTATCTAGGCCCTAGATCCGGGTCATGCTGTTTTGTACCACGTGTACTGGAGCCAATGGAGCAGTGCTTGCTTTCCGTGCTCGGCTGATAGCACGGACGGGACGGGCAGCGCTGACCCCGGGCCGTGTCGTGTCGTGTGTACGCGCCACCTTTCGCTTTCCCTTTCCGCTTTTGCAGGAACGCCACCGCAGGAGGGAGGGATCCGCGCGTTCGTGGAATCAAATCCGGCCGGGGCGTCGCCCAGCCACCCGTCGCGGGTCGTAGACCCGTAGCTCTCCATCCTCCACTGTCACCAGCCAGACTTTCTCCTCCCGCGCGAGCGAGACAAACGGCTAGCCTTCGGTCGCGTCGCCGTCCGGCGGTGGCGCCACCCCTCCGTTGCGTTCTGCGATTCGGAGGAGGTCACTGGCCAGAACCGCGGAAGTGCGGATTTTAATTACTGGCTCAACTCTCTCTCGGAGACGCAGGCAAAACGATATCTGTCGTGGAGGGAATGGGTCGGGTGCGCGCGCTCTAGTGCTGCACCCCAATTGGAAAATGATGGCTGTTCTGTTTAGCGCTCGCTTTCGCCCAGCTGCACGGCGAACCCTTCCTTTTTTTAGAAAACACATGCGAACCATTCAAAGTCTTGTTCTTAGACATGTATACAGGCCCGTTCCTAGATCCTAGAGAATGGCATTAGTTACTGTTTTTTCTTTTTCAAAAAAACTTTCAATCTATTCATCATTAATTATGGTAGTATAATGAACACCAGAAATAATAAAAATTATATCCAGATCCATGGACCACCTAGCGATGACTACCAGCACTAAAGCGAGCCGAAGACGCGCCGATGTTATCGCCCCTCCCTCGCCAGAGTCAGTCAAAACTTGTTGTAGTAGACAGTCGAGAAGTCGCCGTGCTAAGGCCACATAAGGCTCGTGCTAAGGCCACATAAGACTAACGCTTAGCACATAGGATGGGCGCAATAGAACAGTAAGCGCGCTAATGAAGAATGGCATACTTCAAAAGAATCCAACCTGAAGACACACGAACATACACGAACAACGACCAAATCTGAGCAAATCCACCATCAGGGCCGGCTCTGGGGGTAGGCCACCTTGGCATGGGCCAAGGGCCCCGGTCTGGGGGGCCCATCATCAGATACATATAAGACTATACATCTATTTGGCTGAAAAAATGAATCAGATCATGGCGACCGGACCGAATGGATCCGGTCTACGTGCTCGGTGTCATCCTGGATCGAATGTCGACACCACACAAGATGCTTGAAGGATTTATTGCGAGTAGCAATCACACACTTATTACATCGTTGTCCACAAGGAACTTATTACAATAATATGGCTTAAGGCCATCTAATAATAACAGCGGAAGGCTTGGAAGATAAGCGAGTCCATCAACTCCAACGGCATCATCGAGTATAGAACCACGACCTAACACCTTACTGTCGTTCAAAAGTCGCAACGTGAAAGTTGCAGCCCGAAAACGGGTCAGCACATGGAATATGCTGGCAATGTAACACATAAGAGCAATGAATGAATAAGCCTACACTACATGCATATATGGCTGGTGGTAAGGCTCTACGGTTACATTTGCATAAAGCTGATTTTTCCCTACATCAAAGGAATAATTTTATTTAACTATCATGGTGGTTGTTAAACATTGAGAATGGTTGATGAGATCCTCAATCCCAATTAAAAAGTACTCATCAAAATCCCAATAACTTTTATTTAGAAGTAACATGTTGAGATTCACATGATATTCAATTACCAGATACTCAAATTGTCCATAACCGGGGACACGGCTAATCATGATTAGTTTATACACTCTGCAGAGGTTTGCGCACTTTTCCCCACAAGACTCGATCGCCTCCGCTTGGTTCTCGTGACTACATGGTGTTTGAGAAACGGATGACCGAGACATAGTCTTCGAAGCGCTAGCACCTTACATGTGGGTAGACCGTACCAACCTACATCCCCTACATCAGCTAGCCTACCCGTAAGAGTTCGCACAACTTAGTCAACTACGCCAGAGCCCATAATTGGCTTGTGGCTGCACACGGAAGTTTCAGTTTGAATAATCTTATGATCCCTTAGAGCACGGGTGGCGGTCCAAGAAATACAGCAAGTCTGATAGAAACCAGTGCCTCAATCCACCCAGATGTGTGTTTAGGTTGCCACCTTAGATAAACCATTAATTAACAATCTCACATCTGTCATGGATATTCACTCACCCAATCCACGTCTACTAGCATAGCATGGCACAATAGCAAACGTAGAAGTAACTCCCAAGGTTTCATAAGTAAAACAGGTAATAGGTACTACCTCAATCTACTTCCCAATCCCACAATTTAATTAGATCCTAATCATGCAAGTGTTTGAGGAATAGATCTAATGCATAAAACTGGGTATGAGAAGAGTATGATCAAAGTGTTACTTGCCTTGCTGATGATCCGCGAGACCTAGAGATTCGAAGTAACAAGCGGCGCACTCCGGGTGATCTAACGCAGACAAACAACAAGCATACAATAAGTACTCATCTAATGCACAGGAAATCTCGAATAAAAGATCTAACCGAAAGTTCAACTTAAGAACCCTGGTTGCAAAAGAATCGAATCGAAATAAACATCGAAAGTCGAAACTCGAGAGAGAACGACTCGGTTTTGCAATCTGAAACTAGGTCAAAATTTCACAGTAGCAAAACTCTGTGAAAGTAGGTTAGTCGAACGGCGGTTTCGTTCTTAAACTCCAGCGTTTGAATCACCTGATTCGATAAACGAGCAAAAATAAAACAGATTTGAAAATCGGATCTGAAATCAAATCAGAAAAATAACGGATTAAATCCGATTAAAAGAAAACGACGAACGGTTTAAATAACGGACGTTCGTTAACAGAACTAATCCAACGAACACGTTCATTGAAACGAACGGTTCGGTGAACGTTCGTTAAATAAGAAAACCGAAAAAAAATAAAACCAATCTAGGGTTTTTTTTTTAAAAAAAACCGAACATATCTAAAAAAAAACCGGATCGGGTTTTTCCGAGAAAACCGGATCGGGCGGGGCGGGGCTGTTGGGGAACGTAGCAGAAATTCAAAATTTTCCTACGTGTCACCAAGATCTATCTATGGAGAAACTAGCAACGAGGGAAGGAGAGTGCATCTACATACCCTTGTAGATCGCTAAGCGGAAGCGTTCAAGTGAACGGGGTTGATGGAGTCGTACTCGTCGTGATTCAGATCACCGATGATCAAGTGCCGAACGGACGGCACCTCCGCGCTCAACACACGTACAGCCGGTGGCGCCTCCCACGCCTTGATCCATCAAGGAGAGGGAGAGGTTGAGGAAGACTCCATCCAGCAGCAACACAACGGCATGGTGGTGATGGAGGAGCGTGGCAATCCCGCAGGGCTTCGCCAAGCACCAAGGGAGAGGAGGAGGAAGAGATGCAGGGCTGCGCCAACGAGAGGAGAGGTTCTCTTGTGTTGGGCAGCCCAAAACCTCAAAATATATAGGGGAAAGGGGCTGCGCCCCTTTAGGGTTTCCCACCCCAAGGGTGCGGCCAGCCCTAGATGGGACTTGGGGCGGCCAAGAGGGGAGGAGTGCCTCCCAAGTCAAGTGGAGGCCCTCCCTTAGGGTTTCCCCCTCCCATGCGCATGGGCCTTGGGGGCTGGTTCCTTGGCCCATTATGGCTAGGGCGCCTCACAGCCCATGCTACTGTATTGGACGTGGTGGAACAATTTCCGGACCTCCGGACCCTCCGAATCCTCCGAACCTTCCGAAGCTTCCGGTACAATACCGAAAAACCCGAACTTTTCCTAACCCGAACAACAACTTTCCATATATAAATCTTTACCTCCGGACCATTCCGGAACTCCTCGTGACGTCCGGGATCTCATCCGGACTCGAACAACATTCGTTAACCACATACAAGCTTCCTATATAACCCTAGCGCCACCGAACCTTATGTGTAGACCCTACGGGTTCGGGAGACAAGCAGACATGACCGAGACGTTCTCGGTCAATAACCAACAGCGGATCTGGATACCCATGTTGGCTCCCACATGTTCCACGATGATCTCATCGGATGAACCACGATGTCAAGGACTCAATCGATCCCGTATACAATTCCCTTTGTCTAGCGGTATTGTACTTGCCCGAGATTCGATCGTCGGTATACCGATACCTTGTTCAATCTCGTTACCGCAAGTCTCTTTACTCGTTCCGTAACACATCATCCGTGATCAACCCCTTGGTCACACTGTGCACATTATGATGATGTCCTACCGAGTGGGCCCAGAGATACCTCTCCGTTTACACGGAGTGACAAATCCATCTCGATCCATGTCAACCCAATGGTCACTTTCGGAGATACCTGTAGTGCACCTTTATAGTCACCCGATTCGTTGTGACGTTTGATACACCCAAAGCACTCCTACGGTATCCGGAATTGCACGATCTCATGGTCTAAGGAAGAGATACTTGACATTGGAAAAGCTTTAGCATACTGAACTACACGATCTTTGTGCTAGGCTTAGGATTGGGTCTTGTCCATCACATCATTCTCCTAATGATGTGATCCGTTATCAATGACATCCAATGTCCATGGTTAGGAAACCATAACCATCTATTGATCAACGAGCTAGCCAATAGAGGCTTGCTAGGGACATGGTGTTGTCTATGTATCCACACATGTATTTGAGTTTCCTATCAATACAATTATAGCATGGATAATAAACGATTATCATGAACAAGGAAATATAATAATAATAACTAATTTATTATTGCCTCTAGGGCATATTTCCAACAGGCGGCTACCTCCGGTGGCTCTCGCCATGAGCTCGCTGAGGGGGCTCGGACGGGCGGGAGGTCCCTGGGTCAAGGCGGGCGGCGGGAGGCGATTCGGCGAGCACGGCGGCTGGCTCGGGCGCGGAGAACGGCGGCAAGGGGCTCGGCTTGGGCTGGTGAGGGTGAGGCAGGCGGTGAGAGAGAGAGGGGGGGGGCGGCTATTTATGGGAGGGGGGTGGCTTGGGAGGGGCAAGGAGGCGAGGGGAGCTGGACTCCCGGCGTGGCGATGGCGTCTTGGCGGGAGATCACATGAGGAGGAGGAGGGGCGGGCTGGGCCGGGCTGGCTGGGGGCCTGGGCCTTGCCCTGTGGGGGCGATTTTTTAAATAAAAATTAAACCAAATGAATTAAAAAATACCAAATAAACTCCGATTTAAATAAAACAAATTTTCCCGACTCCTAAAATGAGTCGAACAAAATGAACTTTAAAAGCGGCAAACATCGTAAATTTTTAAAATGCTCATTTTGCCTAAACAAAATAAATCTTCAAAAACCAAATTTTGATTTATTTATAATATCTTCATTTTTCCTAAATGTTGGGAAAGTCATATTATTCCCTCTCTTTAATATTTTTATAGGAAAAACTTTATGAAGATAATTTAAATAAATCCAATGATCCTATTTTCAAAATTTGAGAAATCCCAAATGTGAAAATAATGAAACTTCCAACTCTCTCCGAGGGTCCTTGAGTTGCGTGAAATTTTCTAGGATCGGAAAAATGCGAGAAAAATATGATATGCATGATGACCTAATGTATAACATTCCAAATTGAAAATTTGGGATGTTACAAACCTACCCCCTTAAGATGAATCTCGCCCTCGAGATTCGGGTTGGCTAGAAAATAGGTGAGGTGGTCCTTAGCAAAACTTCCTCTCTTTCCCGTGTGGCTTCATCCTCGGTGTGGTGGCTCCTTTGAACTTTGCAAAACTTGATAACCTTGCTGCGGGTAACTCACTGGCATAATCGAGAATCTTAACCGTTTTTCCTCATATGTCAAATCATCCTTCAATCAGTATTGCTTCCAGTGGCACTTTGTGTCTCTTAACGGTACCTCTGCTATCTCGGGTGACATTTCTTCAATCGAGAAACATGGAATACATCATGAACTCCCGACAGTCCTTCCGCAATTCCAACTTATATAACTTCTCCCATGCGTTGCAAAATCTTATATGGTCCAACGAAACGGGTGCTAACTTTCCTTTAACTCCAAAACGCTTAACTCCTCAAGCGGGGATACTCTAAGATATACTGCTCCAACTTCATACTCAATCGCTTGCGCTTTGAATCGGCATAGCTCTTACATGCGGATGGGCTACCTTGAGCCTGTCTCGAATCAACTTAACCTTCATTCGGACTCCTTAATCAAATCTGGTCCAAACAACCGACGATCTCGGTTTAGTCCCATGACAACGGTGTCCTGCACCTTCTTCCATCTGAGCCTCGAAAGGTGCCATCTTTAAGCTGGTTTGGTAACTGTTATTGTAGGAAAATTCCGCATACGACAAATTATCATCCCAGCTAGATCCATAATCTAGCGCACAAGCTCTCAGCATGTCCTCCAAAATCTGATTAACTCTCTCGGTTTGTCCATCGGTCTGTGGGTGGAAAGCTGTACTGAATTCCAATCGGGTTCCCAATGTTTCGTGCAACTGGTTCCAAAATTTTGAAGTAAACTGGGTTCCTCTATCTGATACGATGCTCCTCGGAACTCCGTGTAAGCACACAATTCTGGTTATGTATATCTTTGCCAACTTAGCACTGCTATAGGTAGTCTTGACTGGAATGAAATGAGCTACCTTCGTCAAACGATCGACTATGACCCAAATCGAGTCATATCCTGAACGGGTCTTTGGCAAACCTGTGATGAAATCCATGCCTAGTTTATCCCACTTCCATTCGGGTATCGGCAACGGTTGTAACAATCCTGCTGGCTTCTGATGCTCTGCCTTTACTTTCTGACATACGTCGCAAACTGCTACATACTCCGCAATATCCTTCTTCATTCCGGTCCACCAGAAAATATTCTTCAAATCCAAATACATCTTGGTATTTCCTGGGTGAATCGAATAGGGTGAATCATGGGCTTCTTGTAAAATCAACTTCACGATCTACGGGTTATTGGGCACATAAACACGGTCTTCAAACCATAGGGTATCGTGCTCGTCCTCACGAAATCCTTTAGCTTTTCCTTTGCTCATTTTCTCCTTTATAGAGGCAACTTCCTTATCGCCTTTTGGGCTTCTCGATTTTGTCCATTAGTGTCGATGAATCTCCAATGCTGCTACATAGCCTCTGGAACTATTTCCAAACATAGTTCTCAAGGTCCTCGGCTAACTCATTGGGTATTCCTCCCATCATTAGGGTATTGACGTGGCTCTTACGGCTCAATGCGTCACCACGACATTAGCCTTTCCGGGTAATAATGCAATCTCATATCATAATCCTTGATTAGCTCTAACCATCTCCTTTGTCTGAGATTCAACTCCTTCTGTGTGAAGATGTACTTCAAACTCTTGTGATCCGTATATACTTCACAATGATTTCCAATGAGAAAATGTCTCCACGTCTTCAAGGCATGCACAACGGCTGCTAACTCCAAATCATGGGTGGCATAATTCAACTCATGAGGCTTAAGTTGTCGTGAAGCATACGAAACAACTCTTCCTTCCTGCATAAGCACGGCTCCAAGTCCTCGACGTGAAGCGCCGTAATACACCTCATAATCCTTAGTCCGATCCGCAATATCAAACTGGTGAGGTAACCAATCTTTTCTTCAACTCTGAAAACTTGCCTCACAGTCCTCGGTCCATATGAATTTGTTTTCCTTCTTCAACAATTCATCACAGGCTTTGCAATTCTTGAGAAATTCTCAATGAATCTTGGTAGTATCCTGCGAGTCCAAGGAAACTCGAATCTCTCCAACTGTCGTTGGTGCTTCCCATTTGGTTACGGTCTCAACTTTTGTGGGGTCAACTGCTATCCCTTCTCCGGATATAACATGTCCGAGAAATCCAACTTCCTTTAGCCAAAACTCACATTTGCTGCACTTGGCATACAACTGGTGTTCCCTCAGTTTCTCCAAAACCAATCGCAAATGTTCCTTGTGTTCCTCTTCATTCTTCGAGAAAATTAAAATGTCATCAATGAACACCACGACGAACTTATCCAAAACTCCAAAACACTTTGTTCATCAGGTTCATGAAATAGGTCATGCGTTAGTCGGTCCAAATGACATAACGGTATACTCGCACAGTCCATATCTCGTGGTAAACGCTGTCTTGGGTATATCTTGCTCCCGAATCTTCAATCGATGGTACCACGATCGCAAGTCGATCTTAGAAAACACTTTGGCTCCTTGCAAGCGATCAAACATATCATTTATCATAGGTAGTGGGTACTTGTTCTTGATTGTTACTTCATTCAATCCACGATAATCAACAACCATTCTCAACGATCCATCCTTCTTCTCCACTAACAATACGGGTGATCCCCAAGGTGAGGAACTTGGGCGAATAAAACCTTTATCCAATAGTTCCTTAATCTGCTTCTTGATTTCCGCCAAATCCTTTGCGGGCATCCTGTACGGTTGCTTCGATATCGGGCCTGTTCCTGGCAACAGCTCGATCAAAAATTCAATGTCTCTATCCGCGGCATTCCCGCAACTCTTCCGAAATACATCAGATAATCCTTCACCATGGTACTTCTTCCCTACTCACCTCGATAAGCAATTAACTTGTGCTCTCCTCGGCTCGTGCCGTGATACATACTTAATCCTTCTTCCTTCTGGTGTGGTGAGCAAAATTGACCTTGTGGTACAATCTATGTTTCCTCCATACTTTGATAACCAATCCATTCCTAATATCACATCCAATCCTTGGGATTCCAGAACTATTAGGTCTGAGGGGAAAACATAGTGTCCAATCCTTAGTGGCAGTCGATCACACCATTTACTAGCCATGTACTCTGCTCCGGGTGAGGTTACTAGCATGGGTGACCTAAGGGCTTGGGTTGGTAACTTGTACTTATCCACAAATCCCCTTGATATGTATGAATGCGATGCACCAAAGAAAAGAACAACCGCAGAAATGACTTAACCAAAAACTTACCGACATCGCATCGGGCTGATCTTCAACCTCCTCCACATCAATGTGGTTCACCCATCCCCTGTTGAAAGGGTTTGGCTTCTTTCCGAGCTTCCATTGCCATTTCCATTCGCCTTCGGCAGTCATTTGCATAGTGCCCATCTTGCGGCACTTAAAGCAAGTAATGTGACTCAGGTCTACCTTGGATGGTGTTGACGGGTTGGTGCGGTTCGTCGTTGCTTCCTCCATTCCCGCTCCCATTCTTGGTGCCATTATGGTTATGCGAATTACCTCCTCCATGGGTATGCTGAAACTGAATTCGGATTTAGGGGTATAACGAGGCTTCGCTGGGATCCGAGTTATACTTCCCTTGTCCATACTTCCGCTGCAGTTCTCAATTTGTCGCCGCTTTCCTTCAATCATGAGAGCTCGGTCTACTAACTCCTGGTAGTTGTTGAAACTTGCTACCATCAACGGCATCTTGAACTCATCATTCAGTCCTTCTAGAAACTTCTCCTGCTTAGCTGCGTCAGTAGCAACGCTCATCCGGGGCATAACGTGCTAATTTGCTAAAATCATCCACATATCGCCAACAGTCCTTCCTCCTTGGCGTAAGTTGCGAAACTCACGCTTCTTCATGGCCATGGCTCCTCGCTGAAACATGGGCGGTCTGAAAAGCTTGTCAAACTGGTCCCATGTGGCGGTGTTCACGGGTAAGTGGCTGTGAAATTCTCCCACCATGCCGCTGCGGGTCCTTCAAGTCGATGTGCTGCAAACTTCACTCTTTCACCATCATGCATCCCGCAGTGGTCAGCTCCCTTCCTATCTTGCGAGCCACCATCTGCTACAATCGGCTCGGTGCTCTATGGAATACACCGCGGGTTCATCTAAGGAAACGAGTCGATGATCCGCGGTGGTGGTGGTGGCGGTGGGTTGTTGTTGTTGTTGTTGTTGTTGTTGTTGTTCGCACCAATGTTTGAATCAGGTATTCTCGCTGCTGGATCAATTGGGTGATCTCTGGCGGAAAACGAATCCGGGTCGCGTCTCGGAGGCATCTGATGGGTTTAGAAAAGAAGAGAAATATAGAATAGAATGAGGTCTAAGGGAATCACTACCCAATGCAAAATGAGCAAATGCACACAAAATCACTTCATTCAATCAAACAAGGGCTTACAACGATCTAACTATCGCAAAAGTGCGTGTACTATAATGTTTACATGGAGGAAATACTACTAATATGTGGGGACTTCTACTAATTTGAACCGTGGAAGTCTCCATGATGTCTGCTCCACCGTCTTCAAAGTCGGGTTCACTTGGATCCGAATCGGTGTCGTCGATGTTAATGTAGTCGCTTGGGTATTCGACATATTGGTCTTCATTCACGAGAGCCAACTTCTTCTTGAGTTCTTCGATCTCGTACTTAAGATCGTTATTGTGTCTTGCTAGAGCTACGATCTCGCCCATGTAGTCCTTGCGTGTAGTCTTTAGCTCTTCTTCGGTTCGATGATCCTTCCTTTGTCTTCGCAACTCCAACATGTCATTGCACATTTGGTTCTCTGGCGCCGAATGTGCTGATTTAACTCTGGATGAATGCTGCAATGGATCTATCCTTTTGGTGTTGACGACGCCCCAGCTTGTCATCTCGGCGTCCGCAAATCTGGTAGATGGTATCCTTGAGGTCTTCTTGATAAACTTCCCCAATGCGTCCCATGGTGATGTGAGCTGCCATGCTCTTTCCTGCACTCCAAGTTGGTGCAATGAAAACACTATCTATAGGCTTGGTGATTGGGGCGAATGTCCTTCCCGAACGTGAGCGTGAATCTTCCAGCGCTCCTCTTGAGCAGAGTGGCGTTGAAAGTTCGGTGAAGCTTGGTAGTCCAATGTTCAGGTACTTAGTAACTTCCTTCAAGTGAAATCCAAAAGGTGTGCCTTCATCCGGTTGGGTGTACTTGATCTTCGCGTCCGTCATCCTAAGAGAGTAGAAAAGATGAGGAGTTAGAAAATGGGAAGAGAGTAGTGATCTATGGCTTTAACTTAGTGGTCGTGTCTCACGATCGGCGTGTGCTCGATACCATTCTCTCAGAGCGACCAGACCGAATGGATCCATCTCGTGCTCGGTGTCATCCTCGGATCAAGAATGCCGACACCACACAAGATTTCAAGGATTTATTGCGAGTAGCAATCACACACTTATTACATCGTTGTCCACAAGGGAACTTATTACAATAATATGGCTTAAGGCCATCTAATAATAACAGCGGAAGGCTTGGAAGATAAGCGAGTCCATCAACTCCAACGGCATCACTGAGTATAGAACCACGACCTAACACCTTACTGTAAATTCGAAAAGTCTGCAACGTGAAAGTTGCAGCCCAAAACGGGTCAAGACATGGAATATGCTTGGCAATGTAACACATAAGAGCAATGAATGAATAAGCCTACACTACATGCATATATGGCTGGTGGTAAGGCTCTACGGTTACATTTGCATAAAGCTGATTTTTCCCTACATCAAAGGAATAATTTTATTTAACTATCATGGTGGTTGTTAAACATTGAGAATGGTTGACAGCATCCTCAATCCCAATTAAAAAGTACTCATCAAAATCCCAATAACTTTTATTTAGAAGTAACATGTTGAGATTCACATGATATTCAATTACCAGATACTCAAATTGTCCATAACCGGGGACACGGCTAATCATGATTAGTTTATACACTCTGCAGAGGTTTATGACTTTTCCCCATTAAGACTCGATCGCCTCCGCTTGGTTCTCGTGACTACATGGTGTTTGAGAAACGGATGACCGAGACATAGTCTTTCGTAAGCGCTAACACCTTACATGTGGGTAGACCGTACCAACCTACATCCCCTACATCAGCTAGCCTACCCGTAAGAGTTCGCACAACTTAGTCAACTACGCCAGAGCCCATAATTGGCTTGTGGCTGCACACGGAAGTTTCAGTTTGAATAATCTTATGATCCCTTAGAGCACAGGTGGCGGTCCAAGAAATACAGCAAGTCTCGATAGAAACCAGTGCCTCAATCCACCCAGATGTGTGTTTAGGTTGCCACCTTAGATAAACCATTAATTAACAATCTCACATCTGTCATGGATATTCACTCACCCAATCCACGCCTACTAGCATAGCATGGCACAATAGCAAACGAGAAGTAACTCCCAAGGTTTCATAAGTAAAAGCAGTAATAGGTACTACCTCAATCTACTTCCCAATCCCACAATTTAATTAGATCCTAATCATGCAAGTGTTTGAGGAATAGATCTAATGCATAAAACTGGGTATGAGAAGAGTATGATCAAAGTGTTACTTGCCTTGCCGATGATCCATGAGACCTAGAGATTCAAGTAACAAGCGGCACTCCGGGTGATCTAACGCAGACAAACAACAAGCATACAATAAGTACTCATCTAATGCACAGGAAATCTCGAATAAAAGATCTAACCAGAAAGTTCAACTTAAGAACCCTGGTTGCAAAAGAATCGAATCAAATAAACATCGAAAGTCGAAACTCGAGAGAGAACGACTCGGTTTTGCAATCTGAAACTAGGTCAAAATTTCACAGTAGCAAAACTCTGTGAAAGTAGGTTAGTCGAACGGCGGTTTCATTCTGAAACTCCAGCGCTTGAATCACCGATTCGATAAACGAGCAAAAAATAAAACAGATTTGAAAATCGGATCTGAAATCAAATCAGAAAAATAACGGATTAAATCCGATTAAAAGAAAACGACGAACGGTTTAAATAATGGACGTTCGTTAACAGAACTAATCCAACGAACACGTTCATTGAAACGAACGGTTCGGTGAACGTTCGTTAAATAAGAAAACCGAAAAAAAATAAAACCAATCTAGGGTTTTTTTTTTAAAAAACCGAACATATCTAAAAGAAAAACCGGATCGGGTTTTTCCGAGAAAACCGGATCGGGCGGGCGGGCGGCTACCTCGGTGGCTCTCGCGGCGAAGCTCGCTGGGCTCCGGCGGGCGGGAGGTCCCGGGTGAGGTCGGGCGGGCGTGGGCGGCGATTCGGCGACGGCGGCGGCTCACGGCGGCGGAGAACGGGCAAGGGGCTCGGCTTGGGCGGGTGAGGGCGGGCGGTGAGAGAGAGAGAGGGGGCGGCTATTTATGGGAGAGGGGGTGGCTTGGGAGGGGGCAAGGAGGCGAGGGGAGCCGGACTCCGGGCGGGGGCGATGGCGTCTGTGGCAGTGGAGATCACATGTGAGGAGAGGAGGCGGCTGGGCTGGGCGGGCTGGGCTGGTTGGGCAGTGGGCCTTGGCCCTGTGGGGGGCGATTTTTTTTAAATAAAAATTAAACCAAATGAATTAAAAAAAATACGAAATAAACTCCGATTTAAATAAAACAAAATTTCCCCGACTCCTAAAAATGAGTCGAACAAAATGAACTTTAAAAACGGCAAACATGCGTAAAATTTTTAAAATGCTCATTTTTGCCTAAACAAAATAAATCTTCAAAAACCAAATTTTGATTTATTTATAATATCTTCATTTTTCCTAAATGTTGGGAAAGTCATATTATTCCCTCTCTTTAATATTTTTATAGGAAAAACTTTATGAAGATAATTTAAATAAATCCAATGATCCTATTTTCAAAATTTGAGAAATCCCAAATGTGAAAATAATGAAACTTCCAACTCTCTCCGAGGGTCCTTGAGTTGCGTGAAATTTTCTAGAATCGGAAAAATGCGAGAAAAATATGATATGCATGATGACCTAATGTATAACATTCCAAATTGAAAATTTGGGATGTTACAAGTACAGGCCCAACCCAACTACGGGAGAGGAAAAGGCACGACGCCTGGCATACTACATCGATCGATTGAATCACATCTCGGCATCTGCGTCTGGTCCTGGTCGCCTCGGGGGCTCGTCCGCCTCCGCCTACTGCTCTCTCTGTCTCTCGAAGACTCGCACGGACTCCCGGCCGCCCGACCGCCGGCTGCTGCAATCAGGTGGCCCTTTAATCCTTGATTCCGTGATTCCCGTCTTGATTTTCTTGGTACGGTTGAGTTTCTTGCTTTCTTGACGTAAACGTATTTATCTTTTCAGTTTCATCATCTTTCTAGTCGTATTGATCTTGATATTGTCATCAATGACTTTGCTTCTAGAAATGCCCAAGAAGTTTTTCGTGAAGAATTGAAGCATTATTGTCTATATGAATTAGAATTTGGATCTATTTAAGGTAATCAAACTAGCAGGGAATATTGTTTCTCATATTTAATATTTTGCTACTTTATTAGTCTTTCTTCCATGATATAAAGTCTGCGTGATTATCAATTTTTTATATGTTATACGTCTCAGAATAACAAAATATGATCGGATATGCGTACATATATATTACCTATAAGGGCCCTTTTTCAAACTTGGCCAAGGGCCCCGAAAAACATAGAGCCGGCCCTGTCCACCATAGGCAGATTCGCTGGAGACACACCTCAACACGCCCGCCGACGATGTTAGACGCACCACTGAGGCAGAGGCTAGGCGGGGAGAACTTTATTCCATCATCAGGGAGTCACCGTCATCCCACTTTCCTGAGTAGGACACAAACCCTAATTAAACTCAAAGGAATATCTAAAAACGGAGCCCTCCAGCTGACCGTTGTGAACAATCCATTGCGCCCCTATGGCCTAGGGCCACCGGAGATGAGGCAGACCGGCGGGAGCACCAGTAGAAGGCAGAGGAACCAAATTTTTTTGGGAGGAGGAGGCGCGGCTGCGTGTGCATTGGTTACTGGTTAATCACAAATTCATCATTGGATAAATTTACTCAAAAAGTGATTAGAAGAAGATAGTTGCGCAGTTAATTTACGGAAAACCGAACAAAAGGTGTTACGAACTTGCTCAATACAGCTGAACAAACGCACAGACGACCGCGGTTGAAATTCTTACTTGTATGATTTAGATAGCTACTTGTATAATTTTCTTACTTGTATAATTGTTTGTTATTATATCGTGCCATGGTTTTGATAGCCGCCCCCCCGTCGGCTCTCGTCCGGTCTATGATTCGGTTGTGGTATATCATCTTTTGTAAATATTTGTTTCATTTAGTGTTTATGAAAATTATGCCGACCAACTTGACATAGATGTTTTTATCTAGGAGGTATGTGAACCGGAAATTCCAACCGACCCTCTTGTCGAGAGGTTAAATTTACTTGAAAAAGAAAACAATTATTTGAAAGAAAAATTGAAAAGAATTGAAGAAGAGAAGATGAAATTGGATTTGCATGTTGCCGATGTCATCGAGCTACACACGATCGAGATGGATGCAATGCGCTTGAAGATTAGAAAGATTAGAAAATATGTCATTGATAAAGAGGCTTGGTATCATTATGATGTTGGATCAATTGTTACCTTAGATGCGATTTTGATCACATTTGTTGTTGCATTTAAATGTTTTACATAGTTGTATGTTGTTTTATGAGAACTATGTATGAACTTTATGTATTTATTTTTGCAGTAATAACATTTGATCACTACCGTACTTTGGTTTTAATATGATGATGAACTTGTATTAATTTGGTCATTTCTCTATTCATGGTGTTCTGTAATGGTTTTTGATATACTTAATTATATAATGCAAATGAACCGACAATGGATGTACGGTGACTGACACACTTCAGAGTACATTACGGGCCTGCATAATATTATCGATGTGGCTGAGGCAAACAGTGTGAACGGTTTTATGTATAGTCCATGTGTTGTCTGTGAGAATACGAAGGATTACTCTTCCTCGAAAATCCTTCACTTCCACCTGCTTAAGAAGGGTTTCATGCCCCACTATAGTTGATGGACCAAGCACGAAAAAAGAGGGGTTGTGATGGAAGACAATGAAGAAGAAGAGGATGATGACAACTATCATATGTTCGCTGAATACGGTGATACTGCAATGGGGGAAGCTGAAGATCAAGAGGCACCAGATGTGCCCGCTGATGATCTTTGTCAGGTCATTGTTGATGCACAGAGAGAATGCAAAAGTGAAAAGGAGAAGTTGAAGTTCGATAGCATGTTACAGGATCACAAAAAACGGTTGTACCCAAATTGCGAAGATGGCAACACAAAGCTCGGTACCACACTGGAATTGCTGCAATGGAAGGCAGAGAATGGTTTATCTGACAAGGGATTTGAGAATTTACTGAAAATAATGAAGAATAAGCTTCCAAAGGATAATGAATTGCCTGACAATACGTACGACACAAAGAAGGTTCTCTGCCCTCTAGGATTAGAGGTGCAGAAGATAAATGCATGCCCCAATGACTGCATCCTCTACCGCGGTGAGGAGTACGAGACTTTGAATGCATGCCTAGTATGCAATGCATTGCGGTATAAGATCAGATGAGATGACCCTGGTGATGTTGAGGGCGAGCGCCCCAGGAAGAGGGTTCCTGCCAAGGTGATGTTGTATGCTCCTATAATACCAAGGTGAAACGTCTGTTCAGAAAAAAAGAGCATGCCAAGTTGTTGAGATGGCACAAAGAAGACCATAAGAAAGACATGATGTTGAGAGTACTCGTTGATGGGTCGCAGTGGAGAAAATCCGAGAGAAAGTGGCCGGAATTTGCAGATGACGCAAGGAACTTATGGTTTGGTATAAGTGCAGATGGCATTAATCCTTTTGGGGAGCAGAGCAACAATCATAGCACCTGGCCTGTGACTCTATGTGTCTATAACCAGTGCTCATCCAAGGCCCTAAGCAACCCGGCAATGACATTGATGTGTACCTAAGGCCATTTGTTGAAGAACTTTTATAGTTGTGGAATATAAAAGGTGTACGTGTGTGGGATGAGCACAAACAGGAGGAATTTGACCTACGAGCGTTGCTGTTTGTAACCATCAATGATTGGCCTGCTCTTAGTAACCTTTCAGGACAGACAAACAAGGGATACAACGCCCGCACGCACTATTTAGATGAGACCGAAAGTATATATTTGGACAAATGTAAGAAGAATGTGTACCTGGGACATCGTCGATTTCTTCCGATTAAGCATGCCTTAAGAAAGAAAGGCAAGCATTTCAAAGGCGAGGCAGATCACCGGAAGAAGCATGTCCCCCGAACTGGTGAAAATATATTTGATATCGTCAAGGATTTAAAATTAATATGTGAAAAGGGTCCTCGCGGACAATCTTTTTTGAATGATGCTAACGGACACGCACCCATGTGGAAGAATAAATCTATTTTGGGAGCTTCCCTATTGGAACGTCCTAGAGGTCCGCTCGGCAATTGACGTGATACACGCGATGATGAATCTTTGCGTCAACCTGCTAGGCTTCTTGGGCGTTTATGGGAGGACAAAAGATACACCAGAGGCACGCGAGGACCAACAACATATGAACGAAAAAGACGATATGCATCCAAAGCAGTATCAAGGTCCTGCCAGCTATGCTCTTACCAAAGCAAAGAATGAAATCTTTTTTGAATGTCTGCTCAGTATCAAGGTCCTTCCTGGCTTCTCATCAAATATAAAGGGATTAATAAATATGGTAGAGAAAAAAAATTCCAAAACCTTAAGTCTCATGACTGCCACGTGATTATGATGCAATTACTTCTGGTTGCATTGAGGGGGCTTCTACCAGAAAATGTTCGATTAGCCATTGTGAAGCTATGTGCATTACTCAATGCAATTTCTCAGAAGGTAATCGATCCACAATTCCTACCAAGGTTACAAAATGATATGGTCCAATGTCTTGTCAGTTTTGAGTTGGTGCTCCCACCATCCTTCTTCAATATTATGACGCACATCCTAGTTCACCTAGTCGAAGAGATTGCCATTCTGGGTCCTGTATCTCTACATAATATGTTCCCCTTTGAGAGGTTCATGGGAGTCTTAAAGAAATATGTTCGTAACCATGCTAGGCCAGAAGGAAGCATCTCCAAGGGCCATGAAACAGAGGAGGTCATTGAGTTTTGTGTTGACTTTATTCCTGACCTTAAGTCGATTGGTGTTCCCCAATCGCGGCATGAGGGGAGACTGGGTGGATGATTTGGCTTGCACTACTTTGGTATTTCCCCAAAGAGAAAGGGATGATGCAGCACAACAACGGTAGGTATTTCCCTTAATGATGAGACCAAGGTTATCAAACCAGTAGGAGAACCAAGCAACACTACATAAACGGTACCTGCACACAAAGAACAAATACTTGCAACTCGGCGAGTTAAAGGTGTTGTCAATCCCTTCCGGGTAACGGTGCCAGAAATTGTCACGTGGACGAGAGATTAATTGTAGTAGATTGGATAAATAGATCGCGAATAAAGTAAAGTGCAACAAAGTATTTTTTTGGTTTTTTGAAATATAGATCTGAAAATAAAAGAGAATAAAAATAAATCTCGAAGGCAAATATGATAAATAAGAGACCCGGGGCCGTAGATTTCACTAGTGGCTTCTCTTGAGAAAAATAGCATATGGTGGGTAAACAAATTACTGTTGGGCAACTGATAGAACTTCAAATAATTGTGACAATATCAAGGCAATGATCATTATATAGGCATCACGTCCAACATTAGTAGACTGACTCCTGCCTGCATCCACTACTGTTACTCCACGCATCGACCGCTATCCAACATGCATCTAGTGTATTAAACGGAGTAATGCAATAATAACGATGACATGATGTAGACAAGATTTATCCATGTAGGAACAGACCCCATCTTGTTATCCTTAATAGCAATGATACATACGTGTCGTTTCCCCTTCTGTCACTGGAATCGAGCACCGTAAGATCGAACCCATTCCAAAGCACCTCTTCCCATGGCAAGAAAAATCGATCTAGTCGGCCTAACTAAACCAAATATTTGAAGAAGAAATACGAGCTATAAGTAATCATGCATATAAGAGATCAAAAGACTCAAATAACTTTCATGGATAAAAACATAGATCTGATCATAAACTCAAAGTTCATCGTATGCCAACAAACACACCGCAAAAAGAGTTGCATCAAATAGATCTCCAAGAGACCATTGTATTGAGAATCAAGAGAGAGAGAGAGAGAGAGAGAGAGAGAGAGAGGAAGCCATCTAGCTACTAACTATGGACCCGTAGGTCTACAATGAACTACTCACACATCATTGAAGAAGCATCAATGAGGATGATGAACCCCTCTGTGATGGTGTCTAGATTGGATCTGTGGTTTCTGGAACTTGCGGCAGCTGGAATTATTTTTCGTCGCCTCCCCTAGGGTTTCTGGAATATTGGGGTATTTATAGAGCAAATACGTGGTGCGGGAGGCCACCGAGGTGGGCACAACCCACCAGTGCTCGCCCAGGTGGGTTGTGCCCCCTCGGGACACCCCTCTGGTACTTCTTTGGCCCAACATGTGTCTTCTGGTCCAGAAAAAATCACAAAAAAGTTCCGTTGCGTTTGGACTCCATTTGGTATTGATTTTCTACGAAGAAAAAAACAAGCAAGAAACAGCAACTGGCACTGGGCACTATGTCAATAGGTTAGTCCCAAAAATGATATAAAGTTGCTATAAAATGGTTGTAAAACATCCAAGAATGATAATATAGCAGCATGGAACAATAAAAAATTATAGATACGTTGGAGACGTATCAGTGGAAAAGGCATGCTAGGACCAAAAGCAATAATATGTAGGGACGGGCATTCTTGGGCTCAAGCACACTACACAATTATACAAAATTCTACCTTGGTGGCCCCGTACATCAATGAACACAAGAATATTGTACGCTCCAAACACCCAGGGGAGTCTGACGACTAGATTACACGTGAACACATGGGGACCTTCGGCGGTTGGTTGCAAACACATCTCGCAAATAACACCATGGTTGGAAATGAGCTGTACTTGTTGGCCAGGACACTATCTTCGACTGTATTAACTTTCCAAGGGTACTAGATAAATGGGAATACATTTTACACGATCGCCCAAGATAAAAAGAGCACCAACCAAAAAGGTGGTGACCGCTTTGATGCAGCAAACACCAATAGGGAAAAGGAAACATATTATGGTTACATAGAGGAGATATGGGAACTTGACTATGGATATGATTTTAAGATCCCTTTGTTTCGGTGCAAATGGGTCAATCTGACAGGAGGCGGGGTAAAGGTAGACCCGCAGTACAGAATGACAACCGTGGATCTCAACAATCTTGGGTACATAGACGAACCATTCGTCCTAGCCAATGATGTGGCACAGGTTTTCTATGTGAAGGACATGTCTACCATACCGAGAAAAAGAAACATCATGGGAGTTGAGGACAAGACAAACATGTTAGAAGATTATGAAAAGTTTCATGAAATTCCTCCCTTCACAGTGAAGACTGGCCCAAGCATCATGTTAAATGATGAAGATTATCCATGGTTACGATGCAATAAGCAAGCGACAAACGCGAAGAAAAAGTGACCAGCTTCACCGCAACCACTTTCTCTCTAGTGTGAGTTTCCACATTTATAGCTGGAAGTCCCACTTCGGACAACCAGAGGGAATCTTTGTAAGAGCTATGGCATTTTGGCATTTGAAACATGATTTTTGAATAATTATTTATTAAGTTATGAATTTTCAATTATTCCTATCCTTTTACTATTTTAATTACAAGGGAGAAACGTTGTATGACATAAAGTTGGAGGTACTGTGTGGTTTCTCTGATTGGAGGACCCCTTATGCCTGCCAAGTCCAGATGAGGATTCTGGTTGCTTTCTGGTGAAACTGAGGACAACATTGAAGGAAATATGCCCTAGAGACAATAATAAAGTTATTATTTATTTCCTTATTTCATGATAAATGTTTATTATTCATGCTATAATTTTATTAACCGCAAAACTTAGTACATGTGTGAATACATAGATAAAACATAGTGTCCCTAGTATGCCTCTACTTGACTAGCTCGTTAATCAAAGATGGTTATGTTTCCTAACCATGGACATGTGTTGTCATTTGATGAACGAGATCACATTATTAGGAGAATGATGTGATGGACAAGACCCATCCGTTAGCTTAGCATTATGATCGTTACAGTTTCATTGCTACTGCTTTCTTCATGACATATACATGTTCCTCAGACTATGAGATTACGCAACTCCCGAATACCGGAGGAACACCTTGTGTGCTATCAAACATCACAACATAAATGGGTGATTATAAAGATGCTCTATAGGTGTCTTCGAAGGTGTTTGTTGGGTTGGCATAGATCGATATTAGGATTTGTCACTTCGTGTATCAGAGAGGCATCGCTGGGCCCTCTCGGTAATGCTCATCACTATGAGCCTTGCAAGCAATGTGACTAATTAGTTAGTTACGGGATGAAGCATTATGGAACGAGTAAAGAGACTTGCCGGTAATGAGATTGAACTAGGTATGATGATACCGACGATCGAATCTCGGACAAGTAACATACCGATGACAAAGGGAACAACGTATGTTGTTATGCGATTTGGCCGATAAAGATCTTTGTAGAATATGTAGGAGCCAATATGAGCATCCAGGTTCCTCTATTGGTTATTGATCGGAGATGTGTCTCGGTCATGTCTACATAGTTCTCGAACCCGTAAGGTCCGCACGCTTAACGTTTGATGAAGATTTGTATTATGAGTTATGTGTTTTGATGACCGAAGTTTGCTTGGAGTCCTGGATGAGATGACGGACATGACGAGGAGTCTTGAAATGGCCAAGACATAAAGATTAATATATTGGAAGGCTATATTCGGACATCGGAATGGTTCTGAAGAAGTTCGGGTATTTTCTCGAGTATCGGGAGGTTACAGGAACCCCCCGGGGAGTTGATGGGCCTTAGTGGGCCTTAGTGGTAAGGAGAGGCAGTGGCCAGGAGGTGGCGCCCCCCAAGCCCAGTCCGAATTGGACAAGGGGTTTGGGGCGCGGCCCCCTCTCCCTTCCTTTCCCCTTCTCCTTTAGGTGGAAACCTACTAGGACTAGGAGTCCTAGTAGGATTCCCCTTCTCCCAGCAGGCCTCCCCCTCCTTACTTTATATACGGGGGCAGTGGGCACCCTAGAACACACAAAGTTTTGCCTTAGCCGTGTGCGGTGGCCCCCTCCACAGTTACACACCTCGATCATATCACCGTAGTGCTTAGGCAAAGCCCTGCACCGGTAACATGATGATCAGGTGTGATAAGCTCTACGTTCACGTACGACGGGTGCAAGCTAGTTTTGCACACGCAGAATACTCGGGTTAAACTTGACGAGCCTAGCATATGCAGATATGGCCTTGGAACACCGAGACCAAAGGTCGAACGTGAATCATATAGTAGATATGATCAACATAGTGATGTTCACCATTGAAAACTACTCCATCTCACGTGATGATCAGACATGGTTTAGTTGATTTGGATCACATGATCATTTAGATGACTAGAGGGATGTCTATCTAAGTGGGAGTTCTTAAGTAATATGATTAATTGAACTTTAATTTATCATGAACTTAGTCTTGATAGATATTTTGCATGTCTATGTTATTGTAGATCAATGGCCCGTGCTACCGTTCCTTTGAATTTTAATGCGTTCCTAGAGAAAGCTAAGTTGAAAGATGATGGTAGCAATTACACGGACTGGGTCCGTAACTTGAGGATTATCCTCATTGGTGCACAGAAGAATTACGTCCCGGAAGCACCGCTAGGTGCAAGGCCTGCTGCAGACGCAACCGCGGACGTTAGGAACGTCTGGCAGAGCAAAGCTGATGACTACTTGATAGTTGCGTGTGCCATGCTTTACGGCTTAGAAACGGGACTTCAAAGACGTTTTGAACGTCATGGAGCATATGAGATGTTCCAAGAGTTGAAGTTAATATTTCAAGCAAATGCCCGAGTTGAGAGATATGAAGTCTCCAACAAGTTCTATAGCTGCAAGATGAAGGAGAATAGTTCTGTCAGTGAACACATACTCAGAATGTCTGGGTACGATAACCACTTGACTCAGTTTTGAGTTAATCTTCCTGATGATAGTGTCATTGACGGAGTTCTTCAATCGCTGCCACCAAGCTATAAAGGTTTCGTGATGAACTATAATATGCAAGGGATGACGAAAACGAATCCCAAGCTCTTTGCAATGCTAAAGGCTGCGGAGGTAGAAATCAAGAAGGAGCATCAAGTGTTGATGGTTAACAAGACCACTAGTTTCAAGAAAAAAGGCAAAGGGAAGAAAGGGAACTTCAAGATGAATGACAAGCAAGTTGCTGCTCAAGGGAAGAAGCCCAAGTCTGGACCTAAGCCTGAAACTGAGTGCTTCTACTACAAAGGGACCGGTCACTGGAAGCGGAACTGCCCCAAGTATTTGGCGGATAAGAAGGATGGCAAAGTGAAAGGTATATTTGATATACATGTTATTGATGTGTACCTTACTAATGCTCGTAGTAGCGCCTGTGTATTTGATACTGGTTCTGTTGCTTATATTTGCAACTCGAAATAGGGGCTACAAATTAAACAAAGATTGGCTAAGGACGAGGTGACGATGCGCGTCAGAAATGGTTCCAAGGTCGATGTGATCGCCGTCGGCACGCTACCTCTACATCTACCTTCGGGATTAGTTTTAGACCTGAATAATTGTTATTTAGTGCCAGCGTTGAGCATGAACATTATATCCGGATCTTGTTTGATGCGAGACAGTTATTCATTTAAATCAGAGAATAATGGTTGTTCTATTTATATGAGTAATATCTTTTATCGTCATACACCCTTGCTGAGTGGTCTATGTTTTTTGAATCTTGATCGTGGAGATACACATGTTCATAATATTGAAGCCAAAAGATGCAAAGTTGATAATGATAGTGCAACTTATTTGTGGCACTGCCGTTTAGGTCATATTGGTGTAAAGCACATGAAGAAACTCCATACTGATGGGATTTTGGAATCACTTGATTATGAGTCACTTGGTGCTTGCGAACCATGCCTCATGGGCAACATGACTAAAACTCTGTTCTCCGGAACAGTGGAACAAGCTACTAACTTATTAGAAATAATACATACCAATGTATGCGGTCCAATGAGTGTTGAGGCTCATGGCGGGTATCGTTATTTTCTTACCTTCATAGATGATTTGAGCAAATATGGGTATATCTACTAAATGAAGCATAAGTCTGAAACATTTGAAAAGTTCAAAGAATTTCAGAGTGAAGTGGAAAATCATCGTAACAAGAAAATAAAGTTTCTACGATCTGATCGTGGAGGAGAATATTTGAGTTACGAGTTTGGTCTTCATTTCAAACAATGTGGAATAGTTTCACAGTTCACGCCACCTGGAACACCACAGCGTAACGGTGTGTCCGAACATCGTAACTGTACTTTATTGGATATGGTGCGATCTATGATGTCTCTTACTGATTTACTACTATCGTTTTGGGGTTATGCTTTAGAGACGGTTGCATTCACTTTAAATAGGGCACCATCAAAATCTGTTGAGACGACGCCTTATGAACTGTGGTTTGGCAAGAAACCAAAGTTGTCCTTTCTCAAAGTTTGGGGCTGCGATGCTTATGTGAAAAAACTTCAACCTGATAAGCTCGAACCCAAATCAGAGAAGTGCGTCTTCATAGGATACCCAAAGGAAATGGTTGGGTACACCTTCTATCACAAATCCGATGGCAAGATATTCGTTGCTAAGAATGGATCCTTTCTAGAGAAGGAGTTTCTCTCAAAAGAAGTAAGTGGGAGGAAAGTAGAGCTTGATGAGGCAATTGAACCTTCTCCCGAATTGGAAAGTAGTTCATCACAGAAATTATTTCCAGTGATTCCTACACCAATTAGTGAGGAAGCTAATGATGATGATCATGAAACTTCAGATCAATATACTACAGAACCTCGTAGGTATTCCAGAGTACGATCCGCACTAGAGTGGTACGGTAATCCTATTATGGAAGTCATGTTACTAGACCATGATGAACCTATGAACTATGAGGAAGCGATGATGAGCCCATATTCCGTGAAATGGCTTGAGGCCATGAAATCTGAGATGTGATCCATGCATGAGAACAAAGTGTGGACTTTGATGGATTTGCCCGATGATCGGCAAGCCATAGAAAATAAATGGATCTTCAAGAAGAAGACTGATGCTGATGGTAATGTTATTGTTTACAAAGCTCGACTTGTTGCGAAAGGTTTTCGACAAGTTCAAGGAGTTGACTATGATGATACTTTGTCACCCGTAGCGATGCTTAAGTCTGTCTGAATCATGTAAGCAATTGCTGCATTTTATGATTGTGAAATTTGGCAGATGGATGTCAAAACTGCATTCTAAATGGATTTCCAGAAGAAGAGTTGTATATGATGCAACCAGAAGGTTTTTTCAATCCAAAGAGTGCTAACAAAGTGTGCAAGCTCCAATGATCCATTTATGGACTGGTGTCATGGTATTTACAAGGGATGGCTTATCATGTGTGGGGCCAGGAGTGCGTTGTCGGGTTCTAGAAGCGGGAGTAGGCAAGACCTCAGAGGGCGCCGGGTCTTACCCAGGTTCGGGGCTCTCCACGGAGATAACACCCCTAATCCTGCTCTGCAGGGTCTCCGCATCACTATGATCAACCGCGGGCTACAAGGTTGCTCCTTGGGCTGTTCAGGCTAGAGGAGGAAGAGGGAAAGCTAGCTTTACTTCTCCCTAGCTATGTGGGTATAACGTGGCTGGTATGATGAACTAAGGGCTGAACCCTTTGCATGGGTGACCCTGGGGGGTTTATATAGGCCTACCCCCAGGGGTACAATGGTAATCCGGCTGGTCGTAGGACCCGGCCGACAGTGTCTATGGGCTCCGGCTTCTGTGCCGACAGCTGGGGCCCGTTGTCGGTGTCAAAACCGGCGGATCTCGGGTAGGGGGTCCCATACTGTGTGTCTAAGGCTAATGGTAACAGGAGGCTGGGGACACGATGTTTACCCAGGTTCAGGCCCTCTCGATGGGGGTAATAGCCTACTTCCTGCTTGATTGATCTTGATGATATGAGTATTACAGGAGTTGATCAACCACGAGATCGTAGAGGCTAAACCCTAGAAGCTAGCCTATGATTATGATTGTTGTTGTCCTACAGACTAAACCCTCCGGTTTATATAGACACCGGAGGGGGCTAGGGTTACACAGAGTCAGTTATAGAGAAGGAGATCTAAACTTCCAAATCGCCAAACTTGCCTTCCATGCAAAGGAGAGTCCCATCCGGACACGGGACGAAGTCTTCAATCTTGTAACTTCATAGTCCAACAGTCCGGCCGAAGTATATAGTCCGGCTGTCCGAGGACCCCCTAATCCAGGACTCCCTCAGTAGCCCCTGAACCAGGCTTCAATGACGATGAGTCCGCGCGCAGATTGTCTTCGGCATTGCAAGGCGGGTTCCATCTCCGAATACTCCAAGGTAAATTTTGAACACATGAATCGTGTCCGGCTCTGCAAAACAAATTCCACATACAACCGTAGAGAGCATAATTTCTCGCGAATCTAATCTGCTGACAATTTTTCATGGCACGACATCATGCCATGACCCGGTCATTATTCGAACCGTTTTTCCCATCCTGCTACTGCACGTATTGCAAGGCAATTTTATTGGCACGTCTTGTCGAAGCAGAGATCGTGTCCCCTTATCACGGGATTCTCATCAATACGGGTGTGGGTAACCCAACCGCGCCATCGATGCGGCGCTTGGGAAATAAGCGAGTTTTATCGGGCAAGTGGGGAGGCGCACAGTTTCTACCACCTTTATAAAGAGATAAGGATCCCTCTGTTTCACCCACGCCCTCTTCTCCCTCTGCTCATCCATTCTCGCACGCTCGAGCTCTTGCGCCCAAGCCCTCATTTCTCCGTGAAGTCATTCAAGCATGTCCGGAGCAGGAGGCAAGTGGATGGACTCCTCCGTCACGGAGGAGGACATAATGAAGCTAAGGGAGGCCGGATACCTGGCCGCAAATATTGCGCACAGGCTTCCGGCTGAGGGGCAGATCATCCCCACCCCGAAACCTCAGGAGAGGGTCGTGTTCCTCCCTCATTTCGTCCGTGGACTGGGATTTCCCCTAGACCCATTCCTCCACGGGCTCATGTTTTACTACAGGCTCGATTTTCATGATCTGGCCCCCAACTTCATCCTCAACATCTCGGCGTTCATCATCGTGTGCGAGGCTTTCCTCCGTATTCCGCCCCACTTCGGCCTATGGCTGAAGACCTTCAACGTGAAGCCAAAGGTGGTGGGCGACTAGCAAGCGGAGTGCGGGGGCGCCATGGTGGGCAAGATGCCCAACGTCGCTTGGCCCAAGGGCTCCTTTGTGGAGACAGTAAAAGGGTGGCAATCGGGGTGGTACTACATCATCGAGCCCCGCAACGCCAACTGGGCGACGGCCCCCAAATTTCGATCCGGCACCCCTATGCAGCTCACCACCTGGAAAGAGAAGGGCTTAGCCTGGGGGTCTGCGACAGAACTGTCCGGACTTCAGAACTGTGTCCGGAATATGGTAAGAAAGAAGATCAAGCTCGTCAACATAGTACAAGTCATGCTCCTCCGCCGGATCCTTCCATGCCAACGACGGGTTTGCAATCTGTGGGAGTTCGACCCGGCCGAACACCAGATACTACAAGAGCTCTTCGGCACGACGCACGAAGATGTCTGGAAATTGCTGTTCAAGACCAACGAGGTACCCCCACCCATAATTGAAGATCGCCGACTCAGCGCCAAGCGCCTCGCCAATCTGGTAAGTTCATGTGTTTCGCAGGGCGCACCTTTCATCAGCACATCTGGAGGAGGATCCTAAGCATTTCACACTATTTCTGCAGGATTGGGTAGCAGTGGCGGAGCGGATCGACTGCCCAGCTCCGTTACCGGAAGATCCGGAATCGGAGCTTCTAACGAAGATGTTGTTTCAGGCGCCTTATGAGGTGCCGGAGAAGAAGGCCAAGAAGGCGGCCACGGGGACCAGGAAAGTTCTCCGGTGCAGGGTTGTATTAGACTCGTCGTCCGAGGACACCGATGCGCATTCTTCCCACGAAGGCGAGGAGGAAGAAGAAACCACCCCTCCCCCAACTTGGGGGGAGAAGAAGAGGAAGGTCGCCCCACAGGGGGAGGCCAGATCGTCCAAGAAGGGAAACACGTCCCTTCCGGACTACTCCACCACGGCCGCCTACAGCGACGAGGAGTGGTTGCCCAGGGACAAGCCCGTGGTGAAGTCGTAAGTATCCGTACCTAATAGTACTTTCAATGTGTTTTAGCTTCATTGCTTGTTATAATGCCGAGCACGCATATGCAGTCCGGCCAAGTCCCACCTCGAGGTATCCTCTTTGGATGGGTCTTTGAGTCAATCGGAGATGAATAGCTATTCACTCCCGACGGCCACCTCCCACCGGCCCGCGGATGACACCGAGGTGTTGTCACAGAGGATACCGAAACAGGGGGCGACGGTTCTGGAGATGCCCCAAGGCGAAATCCCAGACGCCAGGCACATGGGGGGAAAGACCCCCATGGATTCTGCTGACGGGGGCCGCAACAAGTCTGGCCCCCAGCCGGATACTGCGCCGGAACCTCCAATGGTTCCGGATTCAAGTAGGCAGCCCCTCGCTAAGGAGGGTGAGCCGCCTGTGCCGATGACCTCTGTCTAGCCAGAGGCATTGGACAGTTTGCTGGAAGTGCTTCGCGGCGCTTCCATCGACGAAGAGCATCGTACTCTTATGAGTACGGTGATTGAGAAGGTTCGGTCCACCAAAAGCGGATTGACCGAAGCCTGCGCTAGCCTCCTGACAGGCTTTGAGGTAAGTAACAAAAGTGTAACAAAATATCACATTATAGACAGTAGCCCCTGATACTCAGTTTGGTGTTCGGAAATAAAAGCCAAACGGAGGGTCAATTATTATCCGCAGGAGTCTAACAGAAAAATGTCTATGTGAATAAGCAAGCATCGTTGCTGGCCACTGCCGCCCGTACTGCGGGGGTTACCGGACTGAAGCGGGACCTGGAGCGGGCAGAGGAAGAGCTCGGCCTCGTGAAGAGGCAGCTCGAGGAGAACAAAGGTAAGTGATACCCCATCCGTGTGTCATATAAAGGAAAAATCATTGGTGCTAACAGAAGCATCATGAATTTTAATAGGGGCCACGACCGAAGTGGCGGCCCTGAAGAAAGCGCTATCCAAGGCCGAAGACAAGGCGGCCAAGGAGCGCACCGAGCGTGAGAAACAGGAGGCTCGGGTGAATTAGGTTCAGCAAGAGCTCCAGGACTTTGTCAAAAAATTTGAGTCCTTGGAGCGTGACCCCAAGACGCAAGAGTCTGAGCTTGCGAAGGCCCTCCAGAGCGTGCAAGACGCCAAGGCCAAAGCCCAACAGGCCCTCCGAGAGATACATGCGGCCAAGAAGATAGCGGCGGGTAAGGCATTCATTATGCAAAGCAAGCATGTGAAGGAGACTTACCTTTTACTTACCCAAATTTGGAGCTGTCCAGGAGCATTCGCAAATCTGCCACGTAGCATATCGGATGCCGCGGAGTTCTACCGTGCCGAAGAAGGGAGCTCGACGGAGAAGTTGTTCTGGTCTCAATATGCTGGGACCGAACATCCGATGCCCTTGAGTGACTAGCTGAAGCAATTGGTTGAACTGCACAAGGCGGCCGAACTGGCCATGAAGGACTTCATAGTCCGGCTGTGGCCTGGCGAGCCCCTGCCCAGCAGCTACTTCGGCCTTATAAAGCGGATGGTAAATGCCTGTCCGCGGCTTGAAGTTGTTAAGCGGTCCATCTGCATTGAGGGTGCCCGCCGGGCCTTTGCCCGCGCGAAAGTGCACTGGGCGAAGATGGATGCTGAGAAGCTGGTGACGGAGGGACTGCCGGAGGGCAAGGCGCACTGCTACCCCGAGAAGTACTATGACGGTGTTATGAAAGGCGGCCGCCTTGTAGCGGAGGAATGTGCCAAGGATGTAATATTTGAATGAATGTACTCATGTCATCCTGTAATATGAAAACGAGTTCATGTGCGCTATATAACGCTTGTTGATTTAAAATATTACCTTCTGTGCGTCCGTTTATAAAAATCTAAAAGTTGGCCAGTCGTCGGCTTCTGCCCCATGTAACTAGTACTGGGGTGTTTGGGATAAACCTAAACACTCTTTATCCAAGTTTTTGGTCCTTTAAGGAGGAGTTTAGCATGGCAAACAAGGCAATCGGACTATATAGCTTTATCACTCTCACTTAGCCATAGAAGTCTACAATTTTAAATTTTGGCGAAGCCCCTAGTATTCGGAAGGCCGAACTTGGGGCGCTATACCCGCCTAAATCGGACAAGGCCGATTCCTCGCCCGAAGCGGAAAAAATCTTTAAGGAGTTGAGACCTCTTGAACAGCGACCAGCTCTCGCCGCATCATGACAGTCAGTTTTCAGATTTCTCTACTGAGGTGCTCGTCCGGAAGAACCAGGACACAATCGCAGTAGTTCTCCCTGCGCTACCTTAGCCGATATAACGGAACGTAAGACACCAAAACAAGGGAGCCGAGAAAACCCAACTATTGACCCAAGACATGATTCGGAGCTGATGCATATAGTGCTATAAGTTCGGGGTGCCGCACTGTCAAAAGTGTTCGGACTTTTCATGCCATGTTATGAGGTACATTGAAGCCCCTGGCGAATTGAACGTATTAAAGTGTACGGGTGCAATTTATAGTATATAAATAGTAAAAAAGATAAAGGAAATGTAATAATAAGCTGACGCTGTATGTTTTTTTCATTGTTATTTAAATAATATGTCAAAGCGTATGTATACAAGTAATGCGATAAGCAAGAATAGGACTATTTGACATGTCCTAACCAAGGGCAGGCTGCATGTGGGTATGTAAAACAGGTATAATGATCGTTACCAGAGACCACCTGGGTATTCCCTTGTACGTCAAAGCCTCTTGCCTCCTTGGTTTTTCCTTCCAGTGATGAGTCTGGTGATCAGGCTATCTGAAAGGGGTTCCCGAAAGAAGGTTCCTGAAAAGAAAGAAGATGATGAAGGTATACGGGTCCCGTGACGGTTGGGCCGTACTGTGGAACGCATCGTAGCCGTGCCTCCGCCTGTGCCCAAGGTATTTTGAGTGCGTAATTGTGTACGTGCGGCACAAATTTCGCCGCTTGACTGGGACTAGGACGGAGGCCGAATTGCTAGTCGAGCTCTGGACGTGCTGGACGATCCTGTTGCAGCGTACTTCGGACACGCTTAACGGTGTCCGGGGGCTTTATCATCGTGTTGGCGGTCTGCTAAGAAGGCTGCTTTGTACTTCTGCTGCGAGGGCCGCAGTGTGCTCCTCCGTACGGAGAGAGTGGTCTATGTTTCCATTGACTGTTATAACCCCGCGAGGTCCTGGCATCTTTAGCTTGAGGTATGCGTAGTGTGGTACCGCATTGAATCGAGCAAATGCAGTTCGTCCTAGTAGTGCATGATAGCCACTACGGAAGGGGACGATATCGAAGATTAACTCCTCGCTTCAGAAGTTGTCCGGAGATTCGAAGACCACTTCTAGTGTTATTGAGCCCGTACAACAGGCCTCTACACCTGGGATTACACCCTTAAAGGTGGTTTTGGTGGGTTTGATCCTTGAGGGATCGATGCCCATTTTGCGCACTGTATCCTGATAAAGCAGGTTCAGGCTACTACCACCGTCCATGAGGACTCGCGTGAGATGGAATCCGTCAATGATGGGGTCGAGGACCAATGCGGCTGAACTGCCATGAAGGATACTGGTGGGATGGTCCCTGCCATCGAAAGTGATCGGACATGACGACCATGGGTTGAACTTTGGGGCGACTGGCTCCATCGCGTAGACGTCCCTTAGTGCACGCTTCCATTCCTGCTTGGGAATGTGGGTGGCGTAGATCATGTTTACCGTTTTCATTTGGGGAGGAAATTTCTTCTGTACCCCTGTGTTCGGCGGCCGGGGCTCCTCGTCGTCATTGCTATGCAGCCCCTTTTCCCTGTTTTCGGCATTCAACTTGACGGCCTGTTTTAACACCCATCATTCTCTGTTGGTGTGGTTGGCTGGCTTATCAGGGGTGCCGTGGATTTGACACGAGCGATCGAGTATGCGGTCCAGACTGGACGAACCCGGATTGTTTCTTTTAAATGGCTTTTTCTGCTGACCAGACTTAGAGCCACTGAATCCGACATTGACTGCCGTGTCTTCGACGTTGACGCCGTTGTTTTGAAGCTTATGTCTGTTGCGTTGTGGCTTTCCTTTGCTATCTCGGGCATGTTAAGTGCCAGGATTTCTTGGCGTGATGTTACTACGAGCCTGCCAGTTGTCCTCGCCCGCGCAAAAGCGAGTCATGAGTGTCGTGAGGGCTGCCATGGACTTCGGCTTCTCTTGGCCGAGGTGTCGGGCAAGCCACTCGTCGCAGATGTTATGCTTAAAGGCTGCTAGGGCTTCGGCATCCGGACAGTCGACGATTTGGTTCTTTTTAGTTAGGAACCGAGTCCAGAATTTCCTGGCTGACTCTCCGGGCTGTTGGGTTATGTGACTTAAGTCATCAGCGTCCAGTGGTCGCACGTAAGTGCCCTGGAAGTTGTCAAGGAATGCGTCCTCCAGGTTCTCCCAACTGCCAATGGAGTTCGCCGACAGGCTGTTCATCCAATGTCAAGCCTGTCCTTTGAGCTTAAGGGGGAGGTATTTGATGGCATGCAGGTCGTCGCCGCGGGCCATGTGAATGTGGAGAAGGAAATCTTCAATCCATACCATGGGGTCTGTTGTGCCATCGTATGATTCGATGTTTACGGGTTTAAACCCTTCTGGGAATTCATGATCCATTACTTCATCAGTGAAGCATAGGGGGTGTGCGGCGCCTCTATGCTGGGCTACATCACAACACAGTTCATATGAGTCTGGTCTGTTGTATTCGGCCCGGCCGGACTTGTTTTTGGTGTATCCGGCGTGACGGTCATCATCACGCGTTGTGGCGCGCCCCCGCGATCCGTAGATCGATCTTGACTGTCCTGCTTTGTTTTCCAATACGTCTCGCAGGTCCTGCGTGTTGCCCCGGGCCTTAGTGTTTATGTTTAATTGGCGGCGGGGTGCAGGCTGGTGTTAGGGCTGATACGCCGCTTTGTCTCATCCACGAGGTGGCCGGTCAGCCTCGTCCTGTGCTGGTAGTGTAGGCTCTATCGCCCCCTCCTCGAGTTGAGGTAGCAACCTGTGCTTCAGGTAACTTTTGGTTGGGCGCTCGAGTCCGTATTCCTCGGCTGCCAGGACCTCAATCCATCTATCTGTTAGCAGATCTTGATCAGCTTGAAGTTGCTGCTGTTTTTTCTTCAGGCTTTTTGCAGTGGCTATAAGCTGGTGCTTGAAGTGCTCCTGCTCGGCGGGATCCTCAGGCACGACAAATTCATCATCGCCGAGGCTCACCTCATCTTCGGAGAAAGGCATATAATTGTCGTCCTCCAAGTCTCCATCCGTTGCCTGTTCGTATGGGCTAGCTTGCCCATCCTCCTGCTTGAAGTCAGGCTGGGCGAGAATGTATTCGTCTTCGGCACCATCCGGATTGCTATCATCTCCTGTGCCGGTACTGCTATTTCTGCCATGGCGGGGCTTAGAGCGGCGCCGATGACGCCAGTGCTTTGATTGCTTCCCCAAGGGATTATCCTCTATTGCCTTATCGCCATTGTTTTCTTTGGGGGTGTCCACCATATATATATATCATATGATGAGGTGGCTGTCCAGCGCCCTGTGGGCGGCGGTTCCTGCTCTTCTCCTGCATCGTCGTCCACACCGTCGATGTCTTTGGAGTCGAAGTCAAGCACGTCGGTTATGTCGTCGACAGTGGCTATTAAGTGGGTGGTGGGTGGGCAACGAATTTCTTCGTCGTCCGCTTCCCACTCGAGCCGTACATAGTTCTCCCAAGAGTCTCCCGATAGGGAGAGAGACCTCAATGAATTTAGCATGTCACCCAAGGATGAGTGTTGAAAGATATCCACGGAGGTAAACTCCATGATAGGAGCCCAATCGGTTTCGATAGGCACGGACACGCGCGGTTCGGAAGCTAAGACCGGAGACGAGTCCGGGGGTCCGGTGACATAGATCTCTTTGGAGGTGGAGTCTGTGTTCGGCTCCAACACCGATGAGTGCACGATCTCCGTGGCGGGGTCCATCCACCCGTCCTCGGATGGCGCGATCTGCTCTTGATTAGGAGCCGGGGCAGCCACAGGTGCGATATCCCGAACACTGTCCAATGGCAGACCTAAGTCATGCACGTCGTGACTGTTCGACGCTCCCGACGCAGGCTCGAACCCGTCAAAGATCAAGTCTCCGCGGATGTCGGCTGTGTAGTTCAAATTTCTGAACCTGACCTGATGGCCAGGGGAGTAGCTGTCGATCTGCTCCAGATGGCCAAGCGAGTTGGCCCGCAGTGCGAAGCCGCCGAATACGAAGATCTGTCCGGGGAGAAAAGTCACACCCTGGACCGCATCATTGCTGATGATTGAAGGAGCCATCAAGCCTTACAGCGACGACACAGTGGAACTCTCAATGAAAGCACCAATGTCGGTGTCAAAACCGGCGGATCTCGGGTAGGGGGTCCCGAACTGTGCGTCTAAGGCTAAGAGTAATAGGAGGCTGGGGACACGATGTTTACCCAGGTTCGGGCCCTCTCGATGGGGGTAATACCCTACTTCCTGCTTGATTGATCTTGATGATATGAGTATTACAGGAGTTTATCTACCACGAGATCGTAGAGGCTAAACCCTAGAAGCTAGCCTATGATTATGATTGTTGTTGTCCTACAGACTAAACCCTCTGGTTTATATAGACACCGGAGGGGGCTAGGGTTACACAGGGTCAGTTACAGAGAAGGGGATCCAAACATCCAAATCACCAAGCTTGCCTTCCACGCAAAGGAGAGTCCCATCTGGACACGGGACGAAGTCTTTAATCTTGTATCTTCATAGTCCAACAATCCGACCAAAGTATATAGTCCGGCTGTCCGAGGACCACCTAATCCAGGACTCCCTCACCTGCCGCCTGGTGGGCCCCACCGACTGCCGTGGACTCGGCCGACAGGTAGGGCCCGCCGCCTGTGGGCCAGGTGGACTAGGCCGCATTGTTGTCTTGCCTCTGATGATGATGGCTTGGTTGGGGGGCACATGGCTACAGTACCGCCGCCTGGTGGGCGATCACTGTAGCCACACCCCGTCACTTCTGGTTAATGGCGCACAAACTCCAAGGGGAGGGGCAGCCGCCTGCTAGGAGTCGGCCTCCCCTCGTGGCCGCCTGCTCAGGCCTCGCCGCCTGCTGGTGGCCCGTGGACATGTGGGGCCCGCTGTCTGCGGGCCACATCGACCACCCGTCGTGGGAGCATGGCCCGGTGAAAGTGCAACTATTCCTAGGTGGTTTTGGTAATTCCTAACAACATATAGCTCATTGAGCTAACATCATTCTAAGATGATCATTTCAGGAAAAGCTCAATGAACGGCATGGCATGGATGAGGAAAGTGGGTCCCTCAAAATTCTAAGGATGAAGGGATTGGCTCAAGCTCAATAGCTCAAGACTCTACATTTTATATTTTAGTGATCCAAGATCACATTGACTCTATAGGAAAAGAAAAAACTATCAAGGAGGGATGAGGTGTTGCTTAATGAGTTTCTTGCTCCACAATGCTTAGTGATATGCTCCAAAAACCCTCAGCTACTTTCTCATATCCACATATGACCTAAACCAAAAGTCAAACTCGGCCCCACCGATTCTTTCTATCCGGCGCCACCGATTTCAGATGTCATAGCCACTGCCACAAACCCTAGGCAAATCGGTCTCATCGATAGGGATCTCGGTCTCACCGAGATGGGATTGTAATCTCTCTGTTTCCCTTCGTAACGTTTCGGTCTAACCGAGATGAGCGATCGGTCCCACTGAGATTGCAATGTAAACTCTCTGTTTCCTTTTCATAACATTTTGGTCCAACCGAAAAGAGCGAACCGGTCCCACCGAGTTTACCTGACCAACTCTCTGGTTAGCTTATTACCAAAATCGGTCCCACCGAGTTTGTGTAATCGGTTTCACCGAGATGACTTTATGCCCTAACCCTAACTATATCAGTCCTACCGAGTTGCATGTCGGTCCCATCGAAAACCCTAACGGTCACTAGGTTTACTAGATCGGTCTGACCGAGTTTGTTGATTCGGTCCCACCGAAATTGGTAAATTGTGTGTAACGGTTAGATTTTGTGTGGAGGCTATATATACCCCTTCACCTCCTCTTCATTCGTGGAGAGAGACATCAGAACAAACCTACACTTCCAACTTACCATTTCTGAGAGAGAACCACCTACTCATGTGTTGAGGCCAAGATATTCCATTCCTACCATATGAATCTTGATCTCTAGCCTTCCCCAAGTTGCTTTCCACTCAAATCTTATTTCCACCAGAGCCAAATCCTGTGAGAGAGAGTTGAGTGTTGGGGAGACTATCATTTGAAGCACAAGAGCAAGGAGTTCATCATCAACACACCATTTGTTACTTCTTGGAGAGTGGTGTCTCCTAGATTGGCTAGGTGGTTGTTTGGATAATAAATATTAGCATTGAGTTTATAGAAAATGAGTTTTTACCTAATTTTTAGGAAAACCGGTTTTGCTAACTTTTTTGTTAATAGTCAGTTTATAGAAGACCACGTTTGGGTCGAAAAGTGTGTTTGTCCAGTTCACTATTCTCCGGCGATCTTCTTATTCTCGACTTTCCGTCAATGAAACGCAGGTAATGGAGCTGGGTTGTTGATCTCGCGGACGGCCGTGTACACGCATTACGTAGAAAGTTGCTACCATGGGCAAGTATTCGCAACCGGCCGCGAATGTCTGTAAACGCATACGCACGCAAGAGACACAAGAGGATTCATGGCAAAAGCCTCCTCGGATCCACCTTCCTCTTGGTCGCTCACGCTGCATGCACGTCGGCGTTCATGGCCATGGCGCCCCTGCCGTGGCTATGCACCCTCGCCGTTGGGGTTAAGGACGAGAAAAGCTTGTGCCCACCGGTGCAAAACCTTTGGTCGACGCCAAGCTGCAGCCATATATGTCTCCTCCTGCTTTTTTGTCGCGTGCGGCGGGCGGCGACGCCAACAAGCTGACCTCGGCGGCTGCGACGACGACCAGGACGGACGACACGGAGGACGCGACAGCCCGTGGCGCGGTGGCCAGACGAGGACGTACGAGTAACACTACGTTGTACGACTCACCGGCGAGTCCATCACAGCCGCCGTCGTCTCACTGACCCTCGAGCAGGCCGGCGATATGTAGTGAGGACGTGGCAATGGCCACCAGCCTCGGTAGCTTCTCTTCGCTCATGAACGGGCCCGCCGGGATCGGGAACAAGGAACAAGGATACGCAAATCGAGTTTTTACAAAAACGACTAATAGTCGTTTTTCCACAAACGCGAAATTCTGGGTTATAGAAAATTCGGTTTTCTATATCCACAGATTAGTTAGGCTAGCCAAACGTGGTTTTAGGTTGTTAGGCCGTTTTCCTAGTTTATATAAAACGGATTTTCTACAAACCATCTATCCAAACAACCCCTAGGTGTCACTTGGGAGCCTCCGACAAGATTGTGGAGTTGAACCAAGGAGGTTGTAAGGGCAAGGGGATCGCCTACTTCGTGAAGATCTACCGCTAGTGAGGCAAGTCCTTCATGGGCGACGACCATGGTGGGATAGACAAGGTTGCTTCTTCGTGGACCCTTTGTGGGTGGAGCCCTCCGTGGACTCGCGCAACCGTTACCCTTCGTGGGTTGAAGTCTCCATCAATGTGTATGTACGATAGCACCACCTATCAGAACCACGACAAAAACATCCGTGTCTCCAATTGCGTTTGAATTCTCCAAACCCTTCCCTTTACATTCTTGCAAGTTGCATGCTTTACTTTCCGCTGCTCATATACTCTTTGCATGCTTGCTTGAATTGTGTGAAGATTGCTTGACTTGTGCTAAGATAGCTAAAATCTGCCAAAGACTAAAATTGGGAAAAGGTTAAGTTTTTAATTGGGAAGTAGTCTAATCACCCCCCTCTAGACATACTTCCGATCCTACAAGTGGTATCAGAGCTTTGGTCTCCATTTACTTTGATTTCCATAGCTTTTGGTGGTTATAGCCTTGGTTTCACAACCTAGGAGAGTATGGTGTCTAGTGAGGGAAATTATCACCGTAGAGGTCCTTACTTTGATGGTACTAATTTTGCTAGTTGGAAGCATAAGGTGAAAATGCATATTCTCGGACATAACCCCGCTGTTTGGGCTATTGTATGTATTGGCTTGCAAGGTGAATTCTTTGATGGGAGGGAACCAAACCGTGAAGCTAGCGCGGAAGAATTGAAGATGCTGCAATACAACGCTAAAGCTTGTGATATCCTCTTCAACGGATTGTGCCCCGAAGAATTCAACAAAATCAGCCGTCTTGATAATGCAAAGGAAATTTCAGATACTTTGATTGATATGCATGAAGGTACTGACTCCGTCAAGGAATCCAAGTTGGATGTGCTCCAAAGTCAACTTGACAAGTTCAAAATGAAGGATGGTGAAGGTGTCGCTGAAATGTACTCTAGGCTTGCTCTTATCACAAATGAGATTGCGGGCTTAGGAAGTGAAGAGATGACCGACAAATTCATCATCAAGAAGATCCTAAGAGCATTGGATGGAAAATATGATACCGTGTGCACATTGATCCAAATGATGCCCAATCACAAGAATCTCAAGCCAACGGAAGTCATTGGAAGAATTGTTGCTCATGAGATGTCTCTCAAGGATAAGGAGGAACTTCACAACAAGTCAAGTGGTGCTTAGAAAGCCTCATGTGAAGCTCCGACATCATCAAGTGAGAAGCAAACCTTCAATGAAGAATTGAGCTTAATGGTGAAGAACTTCAACAAATTCTACAAGAGTAGAAGCAAAGAGAGAAGCTCCAAGTCAAGGTCCTACAATGACAAAAGATCTTCCAATGAGAGCGCAATTGTTAATTCAGGGAGACCCGGACACTATTCCAATGAGTGTACGGCTCCCTACAAAAGAAGAGAAGATTCTCCTAAGAGAAGAAGTAGAAGAGAAGAATCACCGCTAAGAGAGAGGAGGAGTAGAGATGATCGTTATGAACGAAGAACATCCCGGAGAAGCAAGGATTCGGAAAGGAAGGACAAGTCATCAAAGAGCTACACAAAACGAAGACATCAAGCTCATGTTGGTGAATGGGTATCCGGTTCCGACTCTGAACATCACTCCGAGAGAAGCTATCACTCCGAATCTGAACATACTCAAGATGAAGGTGTTGCCGGTCTAGCACTTGTGTCAACCAACTCCTACGACATATTTGATTCACCAAATGAAGGAATTGGAAGATGCTTCATGGCTAAAGGCCCAAAGGTAACACACCTCGAGTATGTTGATTTCAATAGTGATGAAGATGACTTGTTAGGTGATGATGATTTACTTATTGACAATTCTAGTGATGAATACTATGATGAAACATCAATTAATCATGCTAATCATGATAAAACGAATGACAATGATAAGGAGAAGATTGAGCTTCTAACTAAAGAACTAAACACTCTTAAGTTAGCTCATGAAACTATCTTGGAAGATCATCGAGAACTTTTGAGGACTCATGAGAAGTTACGCTTTGAAAAGCTCAATCTCGAGCAAGAGCACGAGTTCTTAAAAGCAATCAATGATGATCTTCGCAAGAAAAGTTCTTCTTACATTGCCAAGCGTTTACTCTTATCTACTTACATGCCTCAAGTCAACTCTAGTAACAAAAACAAGAAGGATTCTTCCTCTAGTAGTAACAATAATCATGCTAAATCCAATATTGTTGCTTCTAGTAGTTCTCTTGATTCCACTAATGATTCTCTTAGCCAAGTTACACTTGAGCAAGAAAATAGCTTATCGAAGGGAATTATAAAGAAAGGTGTTTACAAAAGCCTTGCCGGGAGTAAGCAATTCGAGGAAATTGTACGCAAGCAAGGAAGGCACCGGAAGAATCAAGGTGTTGGTTTTGAACGAAGGTTCAATGCCAATGGAGTTGAGTGGGAAGAAGATCAATACCCCAAGACGAAGTTTGTTGCTCAACAAGAGAAGTATGATCCTACTTCCTTCAAGGGGACACACGCTCAAGATGATCTTCCACCACAAGACCATAAGCAAAAAGGCAAGGACAAGCTTCAAGAAGAGATTGATGCATTTGAAGAAGCTCCTAAGGCCTTGGTCAAGTGGGTTCCCAAGACTACGTCAAGTTCTACTTCATCAAGTACGATTACAACTCCAAGGATTCCCATCAAGATGATGTGGATCCTGAAGAAGAAGAACTAGAGAGTTCTTGATGGTGACTCCGCCAACATACTTCACTCATATCATTTTGGCAAGGACAAGTGCAATCAACTTCCACATCTTGCACTAGTTCAAGGAGTCACAAACCCTCATGTCGGTAAGGCAAGGGACAAGGTAACCTAATGCTTTCATGGACATCATCTTGTGTGTACATCACTCTATGTCCATGGATATACTTGTTTGTTCCTTGTGGGACTAACCCGTGTAGGTATTGAAAGTCCAACTCACTCCAAAGGATTGCTTCAAATGTTCTTCATCAACAGTGAGCATCCACATCTTCAACCCCTACATGAAGTCATCATCGACAAAACCCAAGGTTAGTTCATCCCTCTAAGGGGGATCTCACATCTAGGGGGAGCTTAACTCTAAGAATTGAGTCAAAGAAACTCTAATGGCGTGAACACATCAATGCATTATGTAAAAGTGGTAACCCCACTTGAGCTTAAACGATGAGTATGACCTATGATCAAATGTTCTCATTTGACTCCTAAGTCAATATACTCATATATAGATGACCTAGTCATCGCTTGATAGATGCTAGAATTGGTTGTGCATGCTTTGCCACATATTTCATTTTCCATTTTATTGTGTGAGCATGTTGGTTGCATATTTAACTCATTCGAGGACATCCACTTGTTGCTTTGATTGATTGGTTTCTTTTTCTTTCGCCAAGTGGATGAACAAGAATGCCTAAGAACCTTCTCTAGCTATCTATGCTTTTCTTGTCTCAAACTCTAGTCATGCTACATCACAAAATTTGATCAAGTCAGATTCGAACCACTCTGTGTGAGGAGCACTCGGAGTCCCCGATTCGTCATAGACTTAAACTTCCGAAACTTCTTTGTGCGTTTCGGTCTGACCGTTTCTTCCATTTCGGTCATACCGGGATCACTAAGTCGATCTAGGTTTTCAATCTCGGTGCAACCGATTTGAACTTTTCGGTCTCACCGAGTTGCTGTAACTGTCAACAGTTATGCATCTCGGTGCCACCGAGTTGTTCCACTCGGTCACACCGACAGGGTCGGGCTATATATACTCATGGGCAAAAATTTGTAAACTTTCTCCAAACCCCTTTGCCCACGCATAGCTCGCTCTGCCTCCAGGGTCTCCGGACCGCCGCCTTCGTCGCCAGCCGCCTCCAGTCGCTGGTCTCCGCCGCCGTCAACGGAATTCAACCCTGCTGTTGCCACCGTAGCGAGTTCATCCCCAAACTAGGGTATGGACTCGATCACAGTGCTATCCCCGTACTATTCCTAGCACATTGTGTTCATTAGAATTCTTGCCACGATTGAAACGATTCTATCCAGTAAAAACAATCGATAGATTAGATGCGAATTGAAAATTTAGGGTTAGGTTTCCGCCGAAACCATCTCAGACCCACCGAGTTGAAAAACTCGGTTCCACCGATTCGGCTAAGGCCATTGCACAAGTGATTCTCGGTCTGACCGAGAATTGCAAATCGGTGTGACCGAGTTCAGAACTCGTGAAACCCTAGCGATCTCGGTGCCATCAACTGTGACTCGGTCCGACCGAGTTCACTAGTTTAGGTTCCAAAAGCTGCTTCGGTATCACCGAGTTTGCAAATCGGTTGATCCAAAATGCTTTATGTGGAAAACTAAAACTAAGTTTTTGAATCATTCTTTTGCAAAAACCTCTGCATTTTGTGATGCTCATCCATTCTATCTCATCTACATCTATTCACAGGGTCAGCTGTCAGTGTTTGCAGCATGTCAGACCAAAGTGACAGCCAAAACTGGGAAGAGGAGCAGGTTCACATGAGTGAGGGCACTAGTCCCTCTAGTTCCTCAGATGAGGGCAGCAGGAGCACCCCAAGCAACTTGCCCAAAGCTGCTACAAGGGCCAGAAGGAAGAGAACCTCAGACTCTGAGGATGAAGACTATGTGGCAGAAGAGGATGAGGCCACTTCCAAGAAGATAGTGCTCAAGAAGGAATATGGATCAGCTGCAGCCACCAAGCCAGGGCTAAACAGGAAGGTCCCTGCCAAGAGGACACCTATCCTGAAAGTCAGAGCTTCAACTCAAGAACTTGAGAAATCTGATCCCAAAGAGGCTGCTGCAGAAGGGAATAACAGGAAGGAAAGGGTCAAGAAGACCATGGCCAGAGTTGTTGGACAGCCTTCCATGATGGAAGAGGAAGATGAAGAAGAGGCTGCTGCTCCAGCACCCAAGGCACAAAAGCTTATGGGTGATGCTATTAGGTCAGGGGCTGCATCATCAAAGCCCAAAGAAGCACCCAAAGCTGCCTCCAAGGCCAAGACTGCACCTAAGAGGAATACCAGGAATATACCAGCTGCTGAGAAGAACAATGCCCCAGTGCCTGAAGTTGCTGAAGAAGAAGAAGGTGAAGGAAAAGTTCTGAGAAAGCTGAAACCTAAGATTCCAGACCACAATGATGCTCATCCAGTGGCTGAGAACATGAAGCCGAGGAAGGATGGAGGGCTCAGACAGTGGAGATTGTCTGATCCTTATGCAATCAGGAGAAGGACTGCTGTTGAATAGAGGTTCCACACTAAGGAACAGCAAGATTTCTATGAGACTGTGCTGCTGGACAAGAAACCCATAGTTTGTGACATAAGGTGGGTGGACTGGAAATACATGAAGGAGAATTAGGATCACTAGCCAGGAGTGTTTGACAGCTTTAAGGCTTGTGGAGTTGATGACTTTGTTGGACAGAAGTTCACAAAGTGGAATGATGAGCTCGTAATGCAATTCTACTCCACAGCTCATTTTTATCCTGATGGCAGAATAGTCTGGATGTCTGAAGGTACAAGGTACCAGTCCACAATTGAAGAATGCGCCAAACTAATCAATGCACCAGGGGAGAAAGAAGATGACTTGGATGTCTATTCCAAGAAGAAGATGGATCACAATTCTATGTCACACATGTACAAGGAGATCCCAGATAAAGCTCTTGAGACTCACAAGTTTGGGTCTGTCCATTTCCTTCTGTCAGGACTGCCAACGATCAACTGGATCCTAAGGCACACTCTATTGCCCAAGTCAGGTGACCACAACATGATCAGAGGCCATGTAATAAACTTGCTACACATATTTGATGTGCCTCAGAAGTTCAAGGTCATGAGCCTCATAGTTGAGACTATCAAGAGGACAACATCAGACCAGAAGAGAAGCTCTGGGTATGCCCCACGGATCCAGGAGCTGATCAACTCCAAGATGTGCACAGGCACATACTTGTTGGATAAGGAACACTTATCTATCTATCCTGATTTTGAGGACAACCAAGTAGTCATGAATGAGAATGAACCATCTTTAGTGCAAGCACAAGAGAAGAAGGAAAAGGCAAAGAAGGAGAAGGCTGCCAAGATGCCAACAATTGATGAGGCATCCGAGTACTTTTTGAAGAACAAGCAGGACCAGCTTGGTTACTTAATAGCATCAACTCTGAGGATTGAGAAGGGGTTGTCCACCCTAACTCAAAACCAGGAGAGCCTGGAAAGAATCATGGAACAAAAGTTCTATGACTTAGATGTGAAAGTAACTGAGATCCAGTCTGTTGTGGAGTAGCTTCAAGATGATATGCAGGAGAGGAAGGGTAAGACAACCACTGATGCATTTGCCAGAGTGCCTAGAGCTCAGAGATCAGTTGGAGTGCCAGTGACAGACACCAGAGCCATTTCATCTGCACCAACTACAGCTCCAGTGCAACCAGCTCCAGCATCTACACCTCCAGCTCCATCCACATCAACTGAAGCCTTCGTCCTTGGAGTCATATCTACACCACCACATCAAGACCAAGCCTGAGAGACGAAATAGTACTATGCATTTTCTAGGAACTTTTTGGTAACTTGTTGCCAAAGGGGGAGAAAAATGTATAGATCATAGACTTAGAGAGAGAGAGTTTGCTTTTGTTCTCTCTTGTCTTTGTGGTTGAACTTTATTTGCTTTTGCTTGCTTGAGATACTACGTTATTGTCTGTGTGATACAATGATGATCATGTGTTTGATCATATGCTACCTTAATGCTTGTTAGATTACAATATCCCATTTATCTTTATATGATCATTCACTTTGCTTGGTGATGAGTGCATGTATTCAATCTTTATTATTTTGAGCGCTCCACCAAGATGTATGTGACATGGGAGAGTTGCATGTATTCAATCTTTATTATTTTGAGCGCTCCACCAAGATGTATGTGACATGGGAGAGTTACTCATGAGCCTAACTCCTTGTGCATTTGCAGTCCAAAGCAAATCTTAAACTATGCACAAATTTAGGGGGAGCTCTTGCTTATCACATACTTCTCAAAGCGACGATGTTTTTCAATCTTATTATCATTTGTCGAAGCTTTGATCTATACGTTGTCATTAATTACCAAAAAGGGGGAGATTGAAAGTGCAACTATCCCTAGGTGGTTTTGGTAATTCCTAACAACATATAGCTCATTGACCTAACATCATTCCAAGATGAACATTTCAGGAAAACCTGAATGAATGGCATGGCATGGATGAGGAAAGTGGATCCCTCAAAATTCTAAGGATGAAGGGATTGGCTCAAGCTCAATAGCTCAAGACTCTACATTTTATATTTTAGTGATCCGAGATCACATTGAGTCTATAGGAAAAGCCAATACTATCAAGGAGGGATGAGGTGTTGCTTAATGAGTTTCTTGCTCCACAGTGCTTAGTGATATGCTCCAAAAACCCTCAACTACTTTCTCATATCCACATATGACCTAAACCAAAAGTCAAACTCGGCCCCACCGATTCTTTCTATCCGGCGTTACCGAGTTCAGATGTCATAGCCACTGCCACAAACCCTAGGCAAATCGGTCTCATAGGGATCTCGGTCTCACCGAGATGGGATTGCAATCTCTCTGTTTCCCTTCGTAACGTTTCGGTCTAACCGAGATGAGCGATCGGTCCCACCAAGATTGCAATGTAAACTCTCTGTTTCCTGTTCGTAACATTTCGGTCCAACCGAAAAGAGCGAACCGGTCCCACCGAGTTTACCTGACCAACTCTCTGGTTAGCTTATTACCAAAATCGGTCCCACCGAGTTTGTGTAATCGGTCTCACGGATATTACGTTATGCCCTAACCCTAACCATATCGGTCCTACCGAGTTGCATGTCGGTCCCACCGAAAACCCTAACGGTCACTAGGTTTACTAGATCGGTTTGACCGAGTTTGTTGATTTGGTCCCACCGAGATTGGTAAATTGTGTGTAACAGTTAGATTTTGTGTGGAGGCTATATATACCCCTCCACCTCCTCTTCATTCATGGAGAGAGCCATCAGAACAAACCTACACTTCCAACTTACCATTTCTGAGAGAGAACCACCTGCTCATGTGTTGAGGCCAAGATATTCCATTCCTACCATATGAATCTTGATCTCTAGCCTTCCCCAAGTTGCTTTCCACTCAAATCTTCTTTCCACCAGATCCAAATCCTGTGAGAGAGAGAGTTGAGTGTTGGGGAGACTATCATTTGAAGCACAAGAGCAAGGAGTTCATCATCAACACACCATTTGTTACTTCTTGGAGAGTGGTGTCTCCTAGATTGGCTAGGTGTCACTTGGGAGCCTCCGACAAGATTGTGGAGTTGAACCAAGGAGTTTGTAAGGGCAATGAGATCGCCTACTTCGTGAAGATCTACCGCTAGTGAGGCAACTCCTTCGTGGGCGATGGCCATGGTGGGATAGACAAGGTTGCTTCTTCGTGGACCCTTTGTGGGTGGAGCCCTCCGTGGACTCGCGCAACCATTACCCTTCGTGGGTTGAAGTCTCCATCAACGTGGATGTACGATAGCACCACCTATCGGAACCACGACAAAAACATCTGTGTCTCCAATTGCATTTGAATTCTCCAAACCCTTCCCTTTACATTCTTGCAAGTTGCATGCTTTACTTTCCGCTGCTCATATACTCTTTGCATGCTTGCTTGAATTGTGTGAAGATTGCTTGACTTGTGCTAAGATAGCTAAAATCTTCCAAAGACTAAAATTGGGAAAAGGTTAAGTTTTTAATTGGTCAAGTAGTCTAATCACCCCCCCTCTAGACATATTTCCGATCCTACACCCGGACTGTCGTAAGCGACGTCATGTGCTGTGGCTACAGTGTCGTGGCAGGCGAGGGGTGTCCGTCTGGTACGTCCACACTGTGGCCATGCTCCGCTCGGGATTCCGGGATGACAGGTTGCATTGTTGCCACGCCCTGTCTTGTCGCAGCAGGTGGGTGCAGACTTTGAGGAGGCGAGGGGCCACCTAGTAGGAGTCGGCCCAGGCCCTCGCCGTCTTCTAGGGCGTGCCGCCTTCTTGGGCGCGCCGCCTTATGGGAGGCGGTCCATTGGTACCAGCCGGCCGTGCAGGCCGGCCTTGCGACCAATCGGGCTGAGGGGCTCGGCCAGCCCTGATGTCTTAAAAGCTGCCGAGGTGCGGATGAGGCTACCCGGGGTCCATACCTCCATCAGTAGTCCCCGAAGCTGGTGAGCTTCTACGGCTTTGGGTAGCCGGAGAGCCTCAGTAGTTTCCCTCTTAAGTGGCCTTCCGCCTTCTGCTCCTTCCGGCTGGGAGGAGTCGGACGCCAGGAGTCACACATAATTGTGGCCGCCTGGTGGAATTCTAGTAGTCGCGGTGGGGGCCAGGTGGCATGCCAGCCGAGCGACAGGCTCGTCGCCCGTTGCCCACCTGCCATGCCGTTGAAATTGATCTTGAAAAGGCATCTGACTGATGAAATTCATTCTTACGTCAAACTCCGAAAAGAATTGAGAATAACTCCGGGGAAATTAGAAGAGTCAGGTAAGATCCTGCGAAAAGACCTGTGGGTTAGGGCCCATCAAGAGAAAACACCGTTGGAAAGGGCTGATGAATGATAGATGATGCACCGAAGAACTGAATATTTGACCGAGGTGACAACCTCAATTAATTGGAACATGTATTTAATCTCTGAGATGTCTTCGAACTCCTAATGATAAATCAAGGCGAGGCGAACGAGCAAAGAGAACACTTCAAAGGAAAAGAATATGATTAACCCGAAAAACTTGATTTGAGTGCACCGGAAAAAGAAAGGGATGAAGAATGACGAACGAGACGAGAATTCACCGGTTGAAATAATTAAGGGAAGACTCCACACGAATGAAATTGATGCTCGAAAGAGACTCAGGCTCCGGGAAGAAAAGGGTGGGAGGGCGGGAAAAACAAAGGCAACTTGGATGGGGAAACCGACGAATATCTTGAAGAGAAAACACCGGTTGGGATTGTTGAGGAAAGAAAACAAAGACTTCGCATGAGTAGGATGGATACTCGATTACGGACTCCGGTTCGAGAAGAAGACGGGTGGGCGGTGGAAAAACAAGGACAACTACAGACAGGGAAACAACGTTGATAGAAAAGAGCTGAGGATAGATCTCTCAAAAGACAAAGAGGTTTGAGTCGACTTGACGAGAAATGCACCGGATAAAAGAGCAGAGGAACAACAATCGAAAAACCAACTGCGTGATCCTAAAGAAAAATTTGAACGGGAAGAGGAGTAATTCAAAACACCTACGTCAAGATTCCTCACCGAGCGATTTAAGGGCTGAGGAGTAAAAAGAATTCCTACTCTCGATATAACTAGACTCGAAAACAGTTTTCTTCTAGACTCGACAACGGCGAACTACACGATCAATCAAGGGGATCCTAAGGTCGGTCGAGGCTCGATACCAACTTGAACACGCCTAATATGCGACCCTATCCAAAAGGAACTCAAGGTCCCACCAAGGATAGACCCGATATTGAAACGCTTTTGCAAGGTGGATATCATTACATCAACATTACATAATAGTGGGGATACATACATGAGGCACAAATGCCACAAGAATACATCAACATCATATACAAGATCAACATCCGACTACGGATGAAACATAAACATAAACTCAAAGGACATCCACCTGCTAGCCCAGGCTGCCGACCTGGAACCTATCCCCGATCAAGAAGAAGCGTAAGAAGAACTCCAATACAAGCAAACATCGCCTCACGCCATGATCATTGCAAAACCTGTACCGCAATCGTTGGTGTAGTAATCAGTGAGCCACGAGGACTCAAAGAATCCCATTACCATGGGTATCAAGACTAGCAAAGCTTAAAGGGAAAGGAAGGGTAAAGTGGTGAGGTTGCAGCAGCGACTAAGCATATATGGTGGCTAACATACGCAAATGAGAGCGAGAAGAGAAACAAAGGAGCGGTCGTCAACTAGTAATGATCAAGAAGTGATCCTGAACTCCTACTTACGCCGACATAACCCGAAACCGTGTTCTCCTCTCGTCAACCCGAAAAGAGACACTCACGGTTACGCATACGGTTGGTGTATTTTAGAAGAGTTTACTTCAAGTTTACTACAACCGGATATTAACAAATTCCCATCTGCCGGATAACCGCGGGCATGGCTCTCGAAAGTTTATACCTGCAGGGTGTCCCAACTTAGCCCATGATAAGCTCTCGCGATCAACGAAGGATATTCCTTCTCCCGGAAGACCCGATCAGTCTCGAATCCCGGCCACAAGACATTTCGACAAGAATAAAACAAGACCAGCAAAGCCACCCGGATGTGCCGACAAATCCTGATAGGAGCTGCACACATCTCGTTCTCGTGGCACACCGGATGAGCCAGACGTCGGGTTGGCATAAACCCCTGATTGCCTGTGGGCGCCGGACATTGCTCGGTTTGGACCAGCACTCGAAGGAGAACTGCCCGGGGCTAAATAAAGATGACCCTTGGGCTCAAACCCAAGGAAAAAGGGCATAGGTGAGGGAAATGGTAAAACCAATGTTGGGCCTTTTTGGAGGAGTCTTATTCAAAGCGAACGTCAAGGGGTCCCATAAATCACCCGACGCGTTAGGGACGCAAAATCCGGGAACATAATACAGATATGACGGAAACTAGGGCGGCAAGAGTGGAACAAAACACTAGGCATAAGGCCGAGCCTTCCACCCTTTACCAAGTATATAGATGCATTAATAATATAAGAGATATTGTGATATCCCAACATAAACATAATCCAACATGGAGCAATCTTCATATTCACCTGCAACTAGCAACGCTATAAGAGGGGCTGAGCAAAAGCGGTAACATAGCCAAACAACGGTTGCTAGGAAGGATGACAATGGTTAGAGGTTCATGGCAATTTGGGAGGCTTGAGCAGCAAGTGATAGGTAGCGCAGCATAGCGAAAGAACGAAGCAACAAGCATAGCAATGATAGTAATGAGATCCAAGGTGACGGTCATCTTGCCTGAAATCCCGCAAGGAAGAAGAACGAGTCCATGAAGAAGACGAACGGATGAAGCCGAACCAAGCGAAGACGAACGAATCCTCACGATCGCAACGAAACAGGAACTAACAAGAAGAAGCACACAACATAGTAAACACACCACACATAAACATGACAAGATGCACAACAAACATGATGCATGACAAATCTAGATGAAGCTACTCATGGCAAGAGATGATGCAAACAAGAGCAACACATCAAAGCAAGTTTAAATGAGGCCGGAAACAACATATAACAATTCCGGTAAGTCCTCATATGCAAATTTCGAAATTGGTCCAGATCTGAATAAACCTTATGTTCAAGTTGTTAAACAGCAAGTTAAGATGCACCACGATGATCTACACGAAATTCTAGTCAAGTTACATATAAAGTTCATTAGATTCGGAGCTACGGCCTAGAAGATATGAGCAAAACAAGTTAACCATGGCATTGATGCAAAATGCATACAACCATCAAGCAAACACCTCAAAACAAGGATGCAACATGATAATATGGAACTACATGCAAAATCAAGAAAGTTTCATATAGAGCACACTCAAAACGGAGCAACGGTTCAACACATACACATGAAACAAGACATGACAAAAATCTGTACAAAACAACAACTAGGCATATTGCAAGCACCAAAACTACATGCTACAGGACCTCCACAAGAAAAAAAAAGTCATGGGCATGATGTACAGGTAAAGCATTACATAACATGAGCAATGAGATATCTCCAGAAATCACTAGAACATGCTCAAAAACACATGGCAAGATTGCAAATAATAACAGTTTCAGACTTATCAGGAAATAACATCAGGTTGCAAAGTTTAGAGCTATCAAACAACATGTTACAGGAACTTATCATGGCACAAAAAGGCATAGCATGAATCTACTAATTGCATAGAACAAAAGTCCTTTACTTACCATGAGCCAAAAAGGATCAGAAAATATGATGGCACCCATGTAAACATGGCAAGTTATATTACAGATTCATACATGGCAGGAACAACGATAAGTAGGCATGTTGGTGAGCTTGAACCACTCACCACAGAGCAATACATGGCATGGCAAGGCAACTCACAGTAAGAAGACATGGCATAGAAGCTATACATGGCAAGAACAACATCATAGCATACACGGATCAACTACAACAACCTTGGCAAAATTGAATAACATGTAAACAACCTGCCAGGAAACATTTTATAGCAAAAGTAGAGCTCGATTGACTCAAGCTATGGCACTCCATAATTGCAAACAAGGGCATGGATGGATATAGAATAACCATATGTTCAAAACATCCTTACTGAAGTATCTCAAAATAAGCATGGATCTCTCGGTAGCATCAAGTTACATGGCATAAAAATATCAGCAGAATAGGGGCTGAAATCAGCAACATCATGAAGCCTAGTTTGCATGCTTGTGCTAGTCACCACAGAGATCACAAAAGTACATGTCATACACCCCTGTAAAGATGGCATGGCATATTACAAAACACATGTAGGACTCGAGTTCATAGGGTGCACACATCAATCATGGCAAAAATGACAAAAGTGCATGTTCTGATAAGAATCTGCAACTAACATCACATAACCCTCTTCTAACAGCATTTCGGGCATCAAGATGAGCTCAAATGTAAATGATGCAATGCGATGAAATGATGTACTCGTCGGACAAACAATTTGACATATTACACGCACGAAACGGAGCAATATGCAGAGAGTTATGATGCGATGAAAATGGCATGATTATGCAAAATATTTCGGGACTTAGAGGAATTTTTACCCTCCGAAAACGGGATGAGGAGGAACGGGATGGAGTGGATCGGGACGGATCCGGGGCGTTTGGTTCCCGGGACTGGTGGATCTGATCCACCCTGACTCCGGCGAGGAGGAGGCGGCTCCGGCGATGGCGCGGGGCGGCGGACGGGCGACGAGGGCCGGCGGGCCGGAGAGGTCCGGCGGCGGATCCGTGCTCCTTGCCCGGATCCGCCGGGCGGAGGCGGCCGAGGCGGACGAGGCCGGAGGGAGCACGGCGGCGAGGGCGACCGCAGGAGGCGGCGGCGCCTCGGCGCGCCAAGCGCGGCGACGCTGGCGGGACGGCGCGCGGCGGGCGCGGGCTGCCGAGGGGAAGACAGCGGCGGGGACGGAGGAGCGGAGCTCGGCGCGAGGCGAGGGTCCGCGCGGGCGGCGCAGCCGGTCCGGTGGGAGGCGGCGAGGCGCGGCCGGGCGGCGCGGGCCGGCGGCGGGCGACGACGGCGGCGATCGGGCCGAGCGGGCCCGCGATGGGCTCGCGCGGGGGCGGGCGGCGCGGAGGAGAGAGAAGGAGGGCGCGGGTGAGGTGGCGGCGCGGGAGTGGCTGGCGGCGGCGGCGGGGCTGCAGGGATGGACATGTCCGGCGCGATGCGGACGCGTCCGGCGGCGCGGGGAGGAGCGGGGCTAGGGTTTGGACTGCGGGAATTTCGGGGGAGGCCACATATTTATAGGTAGAAGGAGCTAGGAGAGTCCAAATGGGGTGCGGTTTTAGCCCACACGATCATGATCGAACGACAGAGAGCATGGAGGGGAGTTAGGTGGGTTTTGGGCCACTTTGGAAAGGGTGTTGGGCTGCACACCAAAGAGGCTTTCATGTTACCTTGTTAACTGCTGAGTACCAAACGACCTCCAAATGGCACGAAACTTGACAGGCGGTCTACCGGTGCTATACCAAGGCCGCTTGGAAAACCTCGGTCCATTCCGAGAACGTTTAACACCCGCACACGAAAACAGGTAAAAGGGAGCGCCGGGGAACATAGGAGTGCCGGATTGCAAAACGGACAACGGGGAAAATGCTCGGATGCATGAGACGAACACGTATGCCAATGCGATGCACATGATGACATGATATGAAATGCAGATGACGACATGGCAAAGTGCAGCACGCAAGCAAATGACATGGCAACGACGGCGAATAAATGACAAACACCTGGCGCATCGAATCCGGGGCGTTACAACACTCCTCCACTAACAAGAGATCTCGTCCCGAGATCTTAGGACCGAGACGGAAGAGAAAAGGGATGAGGTGAAACAAAAACTCAAGAGAAGAAGCAAAGAATCGAGAGCACTCGAGAAGAAGAGAGGAACGACGAGAATGACGAGAATCGAAAGATCACGGAATCAGATAGACTATGAAACCACTCGTTCTAACCGGAGTGGTTAGAATGAGAAAAGAAACGAATAAGACTGAAAGGATTTAGACAGCACTCCAACTGAACATGGAAAGAATAGAACATGAACTTGAGAGGATGGAATGATACTTGATGAAGACATGGCACAAAACCTCCGGAAAGAATTGAAAGAGTTGAATGAAAAGAACGGAGTAGAAAATGACAACTTGTGCCACGAATGAAATAGGAAGCATCTTTAGAAGGAAGGTTATTACGAGTTGTTGAGAAAATAAACAACGAAAAGAATAAGCTTGTTGTGGACTTATGGACAACCTCTCAAAATTATGAGGTGATAACCAACCACAACCAGAAAAGATTAAATAGCTGAGAAGAACGAAGAAATGCAAAACTCCACTTCAAAAGAATATGGAGAATTAATTGCACTTTGATATGCAAGAAGAAAAGATACTAGAACTCCTTGAGCAAGAAACTTGATGAACACTTGAAGAATGAACTAAATCATGAAGAACCACCGTGAAGAACTCCGGTGACAAAAAGGATGACGAGATAGAATGAAGGAAAAAAAGAATAGATGAGCGTTGCGATGATTTAGATGGGGGTTCCGACGAGATGGCCGAGGAAATAATTGAACTCCGGAAAAGAAAAGATGAAAAGACTTGGAACTAGAATTTATTCCTCAAGAACAAACTCCGAAGGAAGGGATTACTCACTTGGATGAAATAAGAATAAGATTTATTGTATACTTATCCTTCATCAAATTAAATTGATGACAAGCAATGGATTTTACATACTACTTATTCTTCTTGAAAAGGATTGAGAAGTGACATATCGCAAACTTGAGAAGGACTTCATGAACCACCGGTAGGATTGAAAAGAACGAATGGATTAGTGTGATAATCAAAGAAAAAGAATCTTGAAAGAACCACCGTAAGAATTCGAAAATGACTGATGAGAGAGAATGAATCACCGGGAAGAATTAGAGAAGCACGGAGATACTTGAGGGAATTTAGAGAAAAGAGATCGAAGAGATCGCGAACTGATTAACGAATGCTTGAATGAAGCACCGGGACAATATTGAGACGAACGAAGGGGCACGGATATAGAATAATTGGAAAACGACTTTGAAAACTTGGAACGAAGAAATCTTGCAAAAAGATGGCCTCCGGATGATTGAGACGGAAAGTAACCCCTGAAATACTCCGGATGGATGAAAAGAATTTGCATGACTGGAAACAATTGGATAGGATAACATCGAGCTATCACCATGAATCTCCGGGAGAATGGACAAGATTCAGAAGGAACTCTTCTTCGGTCTTCAAATGACGACGAGAAACACCACCAAAATTTGTTGAGGCACTCCGGGAGAATGAAAAGCGAAGAGGTTGAGCCAACAATGAAATGGTTTGAAATTGATCTTGAAAAGGCATCTGACTGATGAAATTCATTCTTACGTCAAACTCCGAAAAGAATTGAGAATAACTCCGGGGAAATTAGAAGATTCAGGTAAGATCCTGGGAAAAGACCAGTGGGTTAGGGCCCACTGAAGAGAAAAACACCGTTGGAAAGGGATGACGAACAGATAGATGATGCACCGGAAGAACTGAAATATTTGACTAAGGTGACAACCTCGAATTAATTGGAACACATATGAATCTCCTGAGATGTCTTCGGAACTCCGGAATGATAAACTGGCGAGAGGCGAATGAGCAAAGAGAACACTTCGAAGGAAAAGAATATGATTAACCTGAAAAACTTGATTTGAGTGCACCGGAAAAAGAAAGGGATGAAGAATGACGAACGAGATGAGAATTCACCGGTTGAAATAATTAAGGGAAGACTCCACACGAATGAAATTGATGCTCGAAAGAGACTCAGGATCCGGGAAGAAAAGGGTGGGAGGGCGGGAAAAACAAAGGCAACTTGGAAGGGGAAACCGACGAATATCTTGAAGAGAAAACACCGGTTGGGATTGTTGAGGAAAGAAAACAAAGACTTCGCATGAGTAGGATGGATACTGACACGGACTCGGTTCCGAGAAGAAGACGGTGGGCGGTGGGAAAACAAGGACAACTACGAGACAGGAAACAACGTTGATAGAAAAGAGCTGAGGATAGATCTCTCAAAAGACAAAGAGGTTTGAGTCGACTTGACGAGAAATGCACCGGATAAAAGAGCAGAGGAACAACAATCGAAAAACCAACTCGTGATCCTAAAGAAAATTTGAACGGAAGAGGAGTAATTCAAAACACCTACGCCAAGATTCCTCACCAGAGCGACGAAGGGCTGAGGAGTAAAAGAATTCCTACTCTCCGATATAACTAGACTCAAAACAGTTTTCTTCTAGACTCGACAACGGCGAACTACACGATCAATCAAGGGGATCCTAAGATCGCTCGAGGCTCGATACCAACTTGTCACGCCTAATATGCTAACCCTATCCAAAAGGAACTCAAGGTCCCACCAAGGATAGACCTGCATATCGAAACGCTTTTGCAAGGTGGATATCATTACATCAACATTACATAATAGTGGGGATACATACATGAGGCACAAATGCCACAAGAATACATCAACATCATATACAAGATCAACATCCGACTACGGATGAAACATAAACAGAAACTCAAAGGACATCCACCTCGCTAGCCCAGCTGCCGACCGAACCTATCCCCGATCAAGAAGAAGCGAAGAAGAACTCCAATACAAGCAAACATCGCCTCACGCCATGATCATCGCAAAACCTGTACCGCAACTGTTGGTGTAGTAATCTGTGAGCCACGAGGACTCAAAGAATCCCATTACCATGGGTATCAAGACTAGCAAAGCTTAAAGGGAAAGGAAGGGGTAAAGTGGTGAGGTTGCAGCAGCGACTAAGCATATATGGTGGCTAACATACGCAAATGAGAGCGAGAAGAGAAACAAAGGAGCGGTCGTCAACTAGTAATGATCAAGAAGTGATCATGAACTCCTACTTACGCCGACATAACCCGAAACCGCGTTCTCCTCTCGATCAACCCCAAAAGAGACACTCACGGTTACGCATTACGGTTGGTGTATTTTAGAAGAGTTTACTTCAAGTTTACTACAACCGGATATTAACAAATTCCCATCTGCCACATAACCGCGGCACGGCTCTCGAAAGTTTATACCCTGCAGGGTGTCCCAACTTAGCCCATGATAAGCTCTCGCGATCAACGAAGGATATTCTTCTCCCGGAAGACCCGATTAGTCTCGAATCCTGCTACAAGACATTTCGACAGCAATAAAACAAGACCAAGAAAGCCGCCGGATGTGCCGACAAAATCCGATAGGAGCTGCACATATCTCTTTCTCGTGGCACACCGGATGAGCCAGACGTCGGGTTGGCATAAACCCCGATTGCCTGGGGGGCCGGACATCGCCGGTTTGGACCAGCACTGAAGGAGAAGCGCCCGGGGCTAAAATAAAGATGACCCTTGGGCTCCGAAACCCAAGGGAAAAAGGGCATAGGTGAGGCAAATGGTAAAACCAATGTTGGGCCTTGCGGAGGAGTCTTATTCAAAGCGAACTATCAAGGGGTCCCATAAATCACCCGACCGCGTTAGGGACGCAAAATCCGAAACATAATACCGATATGACGGAAGCTAGGCGGCAAGAGTGGAACAAAACACTGCATAAGGCCGAGCCTTCCACCCTTTACCAAGTATATAGATGCATTAATAATATAAGAGATATTGTGATATCCCAACATAAACATAATCCAACATGGAGCAATCTTCATCTTCACCTGCAACTAGCAACGCTATAAGAGGGGCTGAGCAAAAGCGGTAACATAGCCAAACAACGGTTGCTAGGAAGGGTGACAATGGTTAGAGGTTCATGGCAATTTGGGAGGCTTGAGCAGCAAGTGATAGGTAGCGCAGCATAGCGAAAGAACGAAGCAACTAGCATACCAATGATAGTAATGAGATCCAAGGTGACTGTCATCTTGCCTGAAATCCCGCAAGGAAGAAGAACGAGTCCATGAAGAAGACGAACGGATGAAGCCGAACCAAGCGAAGACGAACGAATCCTCACGATCGCAACGAAACAGGAACTAACAAGAAGAAGCACACAACATAGTAAACACACCACACATAAACATGACAAGATGCACAACAAACATGATGCATGACAAATCTAGATGAAGCTACTCATGGCAAGAGATGATGCAAACAAGAGCAACACATCAAAGCAAGTTTAAATGAGGCCGAAACAACATATAACAATTCGGTAAGTCCTCATATGCAAATTTCGAAATTGGTCCAGATCTGAATAAACCTTATGTTCAAGTTGTTAAACAGCAAGTTAAGATGCACCACGATGATCTACACGAAATTCTAGTCAAGTTACATATAAAGTTCATTAGATTCGGAGCTACGGCCTAGAAGATATGAGCAAAACAAGTTAACCATGGCATTGATGCAAAATGCATACAACCATCAAGCAAACACCTCAAAACAAGGATGCAACATGATAATATGAAACTACATGCAAAATCAAGCAAGTTTCATATAGAGCACACTCAAAACGGAGCAACGGTTCAACACATACACATGAAACAAGACATGACAACAATCTGTACAAAACAGCAACTAGGCATATTGCAAGCACCAAAACTACATGCTACAGGACCTCCACAAGAAAAAAAAGTCATGGGCATGATGTACAGGTAAAGCATTACAAAACATGAAGAATGAGATATCTCCAGAAATCACTAGAATATGCTCAAAAACACATGGCAAGATTGCAAATAATAACAGTTTCAGACTTATCAGGAAATAACATCAGGTTGCAAAGTTTAGAGCTATCAAACAACATGTTACAGGAACTGATCATGGCACAAAAAGGCATGGCATGAATCTACTAATTGCATAGAACAAAAGTCCTTTACTTACCATGAGCCAAAAAGGATCAGAAAATATGATGGCACCCATGTAAACATGGCAAGTTATATTACAGATTCATACATGGCAGGAACAACGATAAGTAGGCATGTTGGTGAGCTTGAACCACTCACCACAGAGCAATACATGGCATGGAGAGGCAACTCACAGTAAGAAGACATGGCATAGAAGCTATACATGGCAAGAACGACATCATAGCATACACGGAGCAACTACAACAACCTTGGCAAAATTGAATAACATGTAAACAACCTGCCAGGAAACATTTTATAGCAAAAGTAGAGCTCGATTGACTCAAGCTATGGCACTCCATAATTGCAAACAAGGGCATGGATGGATATAGAATAACCATATGTTCAAAACATCCTTACTGAAGTATCTCAAAATAAGCATGGATCTCTCGGTAGCATCAAGTTTACATGGCATAAAAATATCAGCAGAATAGGGGCTGAAATCAGCAACACCATGAAGCCTAGTTTGCATGCTTGTGCTAGTCACCACAGAGATCACAAAAGTACATGTCATACACCCCAGTAAAGATGGCATGGCATATTACAAAACACATGTAGGACTCGAGTTCATAGGGTGCACACATCAATCATGGCAAAAATGACAAAAGTGCATGTTCTGATAAGAATCTGCAACTAACATCACATAACCCTCTTCTAACAGCATTTCGGGCATCAAGATGAGCTCAAATGTAAATGATGCAGTGCGATGGAATGATGTACTCGTTGAGACAAACAATTTGACATATTACACGCACGAAACGGAGCAATATGCAGAGAGTTATGATGCGATGAAAATGGCATGATTATGCAAAATATTTCGGGACTTAGAGAAATTTTTACCCTCCGAAAACGGGACGAGGAGGAACGGGATGGAGTGGATCGGGACGGATCCGGGGCGTTTGGTTCCCGGGACCAGTGGATCTGATCCACCCCGACCGGGCGAGGAGGAGGCGGTTCGCGATGGCGCTGGGCGGCGGACGGGCGACGAAGCGCCCGCGGGCCGGAGAGGTCCGGCGGCGGATCCGGTGCCCCTTGCCGGATCCGCCGGGCGGAGGCCGGCTGAGGCGGAGGAGGCCGGAGGGAGCACGGCGGCGAGGGCGGCCGGCAGGAGGCGGCGGCGGCTTCGACGCGCTAAGCGTGGCGGCGCTGGCCGGACGGCGGCGCGGCCGGGCGCTGGCTGCCGGAGGGGAAGACAGCGGCGGGGACGGAGGAGCGGAGCTCGGCGCGGGCGGCGATGGGCTTTCGGGCGGGGCGGGCGGGCGCGGAGGAGAGAGATGGAGGGCACGGTGAGGTGGCGGCGCGGGAGTGGCTGGCGGCGGCGGGCGGGCTGCGGGATGGATATGTCCCGCAAGGACGACGGACGCTGCCCCGGCGGGCAAGGGAGGAGCGGGCTAGGGTTTGACCATGGGAATTTCGGGAGGCTACATATTTATAGGTAGAAGGAGCTAGGAGAGTCCAAATGGGTGCGGTTACCACACGATTGTGATCGAACGATCGAGAGCATGGAGGGAGTTAGGTGGGTTTTGGGCCACTTTGAAGGGGTTGGGCTGCACACCAAAGAGGCTTTCATGTTACCCTGCTAACTGCTGAGTACCAAACGACCTCCAAATGGCACGAAACTTGACAGCGGTCATCGGTGCTATACCAAGGCCGCTTGGCAAACCTCGGTCCATTCCGAGAACGTTTAACACCCGCACACGAAAAGAGGTAAAAGGGAGCGCCGGGGAACATAGGAGTGCCGGATTGCAAACGGACAACGGGGAAAATGCTCGGATGCATGAGACGAACACGTATGCCAATGCGATGCACATGATGACATGATATAAAATGCAGATGATGACATGGAAAAGTGCAACACGCAAGCAAATGACATGGCAACGACGGTGAATAACTGACAAACACCTGGAGCATCGAATCCGGGGCATTACAGAAGACCACCTGGAGTTCCTCTGCGAGACGCGGTGACTCCCTCACTCCTCCAATGTCAAGGTGTGCATCCCCCCGCAAGAAAGATCTCGCCGGCGCCGGAGGGCGACGAGCGCATCATCTTCCGGTTGCACTTCCTCCGCGGCTTTGGCCTGCCGTCGAGTGGGTTCCTCCGCTGGTTTCTCAATTTCTACGGAGTGCAGCCCCACCACCACCTCATGCCGAACACAGTGGCGCCGATCTCCGCCTTCGTTACCCTCTACGAGGGGTATCTAGGCACTCTTCCCACACTCGAGCTGTGGGGGGAGCTCTTCTACCTCAAGCTCGGCACCGCCGCCAAGAATGAGGTGGCGCAGTGCGGAGCCTGCGTCGCGGTGCGGTGCTCCGGGCCAGGACCCGCTTCCCGGCTATCGCCCAGTCGGCCAAGCTGTGGCAGAGATCCTACTTCTATGTCGAGAACATCCACTCAATGCGGAACTACATCAACCTGCTGGCCTACGCAGTCGGCCCGCCTGCCCAGCCCCTTACCAACTGGAGCTACCAGCCGGAGACCCTGTCGATCACCTCCGCCACCGCCCTCACCAGGCTCCACGTGATGCTGGATTCGGAGGGCCTCAAGGCCTCCGACCTGCTGGCCGCCTTTGTGGAGCGCCGGGTGCTTCCTCTTCAAGCCTAGCCCCACATCATCAGCAATATGAGCGGGCGCCGAGATCCATTCCGGATGTCCACCTAGGAGATGATGGTCGAGGAGGTAGTCCGGCTGGTGAACCACATGTCTGTCTGCAAGGTCTCAGAGAGGTAGTGGAAGTTTGGCAAGCCGCCGTACAGCCGGGCTCATCCGCCGCCTACGGTAAGTCTCTTGCTTCCTTTTCTCTTTGTTGGTCTGAGTTCCTCTTGCCGCCTGAGTAGTCGACCATGGTGCAGTACTTCCCGGGGCAGACAGCCGCCGGTGCACTGGCCCCAGGTGACCAGTTCCTGGCGGACCGGATGGAAAGCGACACGGACGACCCCGAGTTGGGGGCGGCTGCCATGGAGGAGGACGATGCCACATGCGGTGGCGGAGGTGGAGCCGGCGGCTTCTCAGGAGGCAGCCTTGGAGAGTGGCCACACGATGACGAGGAGGACGATGAGCCATGCTGCTGCCATGGCACCGATAAGGCGAGTGTCAGCTCCTCGGCCGCGCCGACTGCGGCAGCCGGCGCGTGGAAGCGCCGGGCTGAGGCCGACCTCTATGGCAGCCGACCTAAGAAGGTGAAGACTTCGGCCACCGCGACCAAGTAGCAAGAGGCCGCCACAAGGGCGGCCCGGTTCCAGAAGGCCCCGAAGCCGCTTCTGTTGGTGTCTGGGTAAGCATTTGATTTTGCGGTTGTTGCTTCTCGTTTGTTTTTCCTTGCGATCCCTTCAATAGTTTTTTCTTGCTCCCTTGAACAGGGCTCCGCTGTCCCTCTCACGGGCCCCGACTGCTTCGGTGGTTGGGGCGGCCGACAGCTCTGCAGGCCCCTGTCGCGTGGACCCGCTCGCCGCCCTCCAGGAGGCCATGGAGAGGAATGTGTGGGAGGTTGTCGGTGCAGAGACGACACCTATGGGATCACAAGAATCCCTACTACGGTTGCGGGGCGCGGGGTCATGAGAAGAGCAGATCAAACAGATAGCACACGGGTTCTTTATCCAGGTTCGGGCCGTGAGGTGCGTAAAACCCTACTCCTGCTTTGGTGGTTAGCTTATTTGCATTCTTGAGCTAGCTATGGGGCGGAGGAGCTCCAAAGCGATCCCCTCCTGGTCGCCTTGGGCCTCCTTTTATAGGGAAAGGTTGCCACAAAGGCATACATGTGAGGTGGACATGGTATACCATACGAGTCTATCCTCAGATTACATGACAAGGCGCCATAAATGCGCCTTGCTTAGGTGTCCTTGCTTTACCGGGACGGGAGAGCCTGGCCTCGTCTGGCCGCCGCTTCTTTTCGCTGGACACACGCCTCGCCAGCGGTGCCTGTGGTGCCATGTAGGCAGGCAGGCAGCTGAGGTGGCGCCGTGGTGGGTCTCCACGAAGGTTCGCTTGCCTCCACGCAGGTGCATGCCCAATTGGTTGGGTCAGAGCTGCATGGTGGATGCTCGATTGGCGCGGGCCCGATGGTGGCCCTACGGGTGTCCTTGACAGGGGCCTTGCCGCAGCCCCGGCAAGGGTCTTGCCGCGACGCCTGCTGTCATCCCCGGCAAGGCTCTTGCCGGGGGCCTCGTGGTCTTCCTTGGCCAGGATCCCGCCAAGGGTCGTCATCTTCGATAATATGTATCTGATCTTTGAATGTCTTCACAAAGATCTGCATGCCACCACGTGGATGCCTCCCGAATCCTTTGCCCCATGGGGGCAGTGGACTCAAAGGTGATCCGCCTGCGGGCGCCGCCGCCGCAAGGGCCTTGCCGGTTTTGTTAGAACCGCCCGCAAGGATCTTGCCGGGGGGTCTGCTTCATCCCTTTGCTTTTGTGGTCTTGGTCTTGGCGCCGTTCGCTTCCTTTCGGCTTCGCCTTACCTTTTGCTTACCTTCCTTGCCTTGTTTTAGCGTGGCGGCGCCGTGGCTCGCATCGCCCGTACGCTAAAAGGTGTACCCCTCTTTTGTACATCCACAGAGCCCCGGCCTGGGCCACACGTAAGCGTTAATCGTTGTTGGGCTAGGGCCCAAAGACGTGTGCGGGCAGGCAGGGTGGTTTTTACCGCAGAAGTCTTTTCACGCGTCAGAGCTTCATGCCTCCCGCTGCGGCTCGGGCGTGGGAGGCGGCGTGACGGGCGGCATGCGGGGCTGAGCTCGCACGCATGCGCCACGCCGTGATAAAGCAGGTTCGCGCCTTTCCCATAAATGGAGGGAGGCGCGAGGTGCGACCCATTCACCGAATGGGGCCGGGCGTTGTTCAAGGCATCCACCGCGATCACGGGTGGGGAGAGGTCGCCACCCGTCGCCGTCTCCGCATGCCCGCCACGTGGCTCTCATGCGCGCCGGGTGGCGTAATGGTGAAGGCGGAAACCGGCCGTCATGGTCGGGGTAGTGGATTGGTCCCGCCTCGCGCCTTCGTGTCTTGATTGGTTGAGCAGGGCGGTCGTGCCCCCACCCTGTTCTTTTATAAAGAGCGGGGGGGGGGGGGGGGACAACGTTGTTCCGCACTCTTCCATCTTCTCTTTCCTTCAGCTTCCGCTCCCCTCCCCCCATCTGCCATGGAGAGAGGGAATCCTGGCTCTTCAACGGTGGCAGCGAGGGTCGCTGCTCGGCGACGCGTCCTTCCTTCTCCTTCACCTGTGGTGGCAGAGCCAGCCACGAGGGGAAGAGGGAGGGGTCGAGGCCGCGGGCGAGGCCGCGAGCGAGGCCATGGACGAGGTCGAGGTGCTCAGGGAAGAGGAGAACGGGGCGGCGCGCTGGTCCCGCCTCCGCCAGCGGTTCCTCCCCCCACGGAGGGCCATGTTGGGGATGACCCCTGTGAGTTTTTCGTCAGGCTGTGTCGGCCGCCTCGCCGTCTCCTTCACCTCCCGACTCCCTTCGCGAGCGAGATGGAGCGGGATCCGCCGGAGTCACTGCGGCTGCACATGAGGGGCTGTTGAATCAGCGCGACGCTGAAGTTCGCGCCGACTTTCCAGCCCTCGTTGTGTATCTTGGTCGAGGGTGGAAAACGTCATTATTATCCACCGCTGACGGCGGGCTCACTCTCCATTTCAAGCTGATGGAGGGCGGCCTCCTCTTCGCCAAGGTCTTCGGTGCAAGGGACTGGCAGGTGCTGCGGAGAGCTCTTTCGATAGCGAAGGCTCCTCCTCGGGCGGGAGTGGCGGGAGGACAGCGGCAGCGACGACGGGTAGCAGCGGCAGGATGACGGGTCCGACCAGGTGTCGGACGCCGCCTGCGGCGGCACCGGGCGATCCCATCATCCGTGTCGCTGGCTTCCTGAACTTCGGGTCGCTCTTGGGCGGCTGGCATTGGGAGGCTGTGGAAGAGGAAGAGGGCGAGCACCAAGGCCGCCAAATCGGAGCACGCTGGCACCGCGTGTTCGACGCTGCGGCCGACGCCCCGCCGCCGCCTTCGAAGCTCGCTCCGCGCCGCCATCTCCATCCAGCTCTGGACGGCCACCAAGATGTTCCCTTGGTGTCTTCTCGCCACCCGTAGCCTGCCTAGGCGCCTTTTGCTCTTTTCGCCTCCTTGACCTGCCTCCTCAAGAGAGGGGCAAGAGAGGGTTACGGCACCTTATCTCTTTTAGTTTGTAAGCCTTCGGCCTAGGGCTGAACTTAGAAACTTGTAATCCCATCATTCATGTTTTTCATTCTCTATGGACTGTCCCCGAGTGGAATGTTTTAATGAAAAGGATGCTTGTCGGGCCGCTTGTTTATGGTAGAAACGATTTACAAGGAATAAATCCTTGATATCTCTAAGATAAACATTTTCTTGCCCGCAACAGGCCCCGCCGCCTTCCCACTTCACTCGACCTTCCTCACGCTTTTGGCGGAGGCAGGATGAGGCGGTTCAGCTCCTCGTTGGCCCTTTCGCTGCCGCGATTATTTATCAAAACTGGCTCCGTGAACGAGCCCTTGAGCCTAGAGTTTTTTTCCTTTTGGGGGAGCACGGCAGCTTGGGGAACAACAAAGTTTCACATACCTCAGTCCATAAGGGAACGCATGATAAGGAATGAAGTACTTATCTGAAGCTGCAGCCCCCGACAACTCTCGATTGCCGTGGGTGAATCTTCGATCAAGGCCTCCGTAATATCGGCTTGCCGGGTCCCTCTTTTTCTTCCTTCGTCCTCGAGTGATCCGGCAAGGACATCTATGAGTCCTGCGAACCAAAGGAGACAAAAGAACGGCAAAGAAATGCACACTCGACCTCTAAGCTAGGGGTTAGTTGCCGACAAGCACTATCAACCCTAACCAGGGACGAGACTTGACCTAGCATGCATGCTATAACTTAGGGCACCAGCGCTTCATTTATTTACGCTGTGGTCTGCGGCTCGGCTTTGTACAAAGGGTTACATGCATCATCGGCAATGCTTGTACAAAAGGTGGTTTGTCGGGAGGCCCGCAAGCCGCTACCACAGTAAAACTTCATGAAGATGCTCAACGCTCCAGAGTTACTCACCGACGACATCTTTGGTCTCCGTATGATCGCGCCGCCCGTGACTCGTGTTACCCGGTAATGGCCTTCCCACTTTGGCATCAACTTTTGGAATTCTGGCCGATTGAACGCGCCGAAGAACAAGGTCGCTTTCCTTAAGGCTTCGCATGAACCTTGTGGTTATGGTAGCGCGCAAGGCTTTGCCGGTAGCGTGTTGCCTCATAGCCGCCTCAAGACGATCTTCCTCAAGGAGCAGCAAGGCCATCTTGCCGAAGCTGTTTTGCTCGAGCTCGCTATAAGCGAGCACCGAGGTGACCCATGTATGAGTTCAGCGGGAGAACTGCTTCGCGCCCGTGATACCAGGGCAAAAGGTGTCCGGCCGGTGGCTCGATTTGGCGTCGCCCCGACGACTGTGAGAACAGCCGCAACTCATCAATCCAGCGCCTTCCACTCTTGTGCAGCCTGTCAAAGGTCTTGGTCCTAAGCTCGCAGAAGATTTCAGCATTTGCCCTCTCCGCTTGACCATTGCTACGCGGGTGAGCAACGGAAGCTAAACAGTCCTTGCCGCCGAGGTCTCGGTATATTGCATGAAGGTGTGGTTAGAACTGTGTGCCGTTGTCGGTGATAACCCTAAGCACGCCAAAACGGCACACTAGTCCCTTGAAGAACTTGACGGCCGACTGAGTTGTGACCTTCCTCACGCCTCCACTTCCGCCACTTTGTGAACTTGTCGATTGCAACATACAAGTATTTCAAAGCCCCGACAAGCAAGGGGAAAGGGCCCAAGATGTCGAGCCCCTGCACCAAGAAGGGCCAGGAGAGAGGAATGGATTGAAGGGCTTGAGCTGGCTGATGAAGCTTTTTGAATGGAACCGACACGCCACACCTGGTGACTAGTGTCGCAGCATCCGGAGGGTGGTGGGCCGAAGAAGTTTTGCCGAATGCCTTGCCGGCAAGGGCCCTTGACCCAATGTGGGATCCACATATGCCTCCGTATCTCTCGCCAACAGCTCCAAATTCTTCCTCCCGAGAGATACACTTTAATTTCACACTGCTCGCCTCTTCCCTGCATGTGACGCCATTGATTTAACTGGTACATGGTAGAGCGACGGGCTACTTTTTTCCGCTTCTTCCCGCTCCTCGTGAAGTTCCCTGGTCCGGAGGAATCGAATGGTATGTCAGGCTCATGCCGGAGCCTCGGGCTCGACGGTGAGGACTAAAGGCATTTCTCCGCCACAGAGCGGCTGTCTCGACAAGATGAGCTTGATGTCCGCCGAGCTGGCCGTCCGCGGGCGGGCTCAAGATTCCCGCAACATCCTTGCCGGCGGCCCTGTGGAGCTCGGCGGAAAGTATTTGCCGGCCCTGATTTCCTCCTCTTATTCTGCTCTATTGATGGATCAACGGATGGCTGAGTTATAAGCACAAAGGTACGTGGCTCCATTGTGTAGCTTGAGGGCAGCGCTGCTTTGACAGTAATCGGCGACATCGCTTCTCCGCCGGGGAACCTGTTCATCCTCAGATACCATCGAAACGCTTCTTCCAGCTTTCTCACTTCATCGACGAGGCCTTCATCAACGGCTCGATAATCCTTGTTGACTTGCTTGACGACAAGCTGCGAGTCTCCCCGACGATGAGTTTCTTGATTCCGAGGTTCGCCGCGATCCTCGAGACCAGCGAGCAGCCCTCGCTCTCCGACGATTGTTTGTTGACACTCCCGGGAAGTGCATCCGATCACGCATTTGAGGTGCTCCCTCGCGGGCGCGATAAGCAAGACGCCAGCCCCGACGCCTCAGAAGGAGAAAGCTCCATCAAAGTACATGATCCAATCACAACTTGCCTCTTTGCCGGGAGAGCAGTCTCTTGAATTTCTTCGTCAGTGTTGCGGTCCATTCTCGCAATGAACTCGCTAGGACTCGCTCAATCGCCGAGGTACTTTCAAACTTGAGGCCAAAGTCGACAGCCCAAAGGCTCATTCCATTACCCTCTCCCTGCATCCGGATTGTGCAATATCCGCTGCGTAGGGAAGCGAGTGACGACAGTGATCTCGTGTGCCTAGAAGTAGTGACGCAGCTTCCTCGAGGTTATAAGGATGCCGAAGAGTAGTTTCGCACACCGAGTACCTTTGATCTAGCCTCGCAGAGGGAACTAACAAAGTAGACCGGTGTTGCATCATTTTGTTCTTCGGGCGCACTTCAACCGGCTGTGTCGCTCTCGCATTGGTGGTGTCGGCTCGCCGCTGCCATTTCCTTCGTCGTTAACCCTCTCTTCGCGCCATTAAGGCAGCGCCGACCACTTGGTCCGCTGCCGCCGTGTATAGCAGCAACGGTTCTTGTGGTCTGGGCGCAACTAGTATCGGCGTGGAAGAGAGGTATTTCTTCAAATCTTGCAATGCTGCTTCGGCCTCTGGCGTCCACTCCATTGGGCCCGCCTTCTTCAGGATCTTGAAAAGGGAGGGCACGCCGATGCATTTGGAAATGAACCTGCACATGGCGGCGACGCAACCAGCAAGCCGACAAACATCCTTGATCCGTTTGGGTGCTTCAATCTGCTCTATAGCCTTGATTTTGTCCGGATTGGCCTCTATCCCACGCCAGACACCAAGAACCCGAGGAGCTTGCCGGACGGACGCCAAAGACGCACTTCTCGGGTTCAGCTTGAGATTGATCTTGCGCAGGTTCGCAAATGTTTCTTGCAACCGTATGAGGGTTGCCCTATCCTTGGTTTTGACCACTATGTCATCCATATAAGCCTCCATATTTCTATGGAGCCGGGTTCAAAACCAATCTGACCGCCTTGTAAACGCCGAACCAGCACTCTTCAACCCGAAGGCATCCGTATGAAGCAAGACGTACCACATGGGGTGATGAATGCTGTCTTCTTCGCCTTCTCTTGTCATGAAGATCTCGTGGTAGCCGAGTAGGCATCGAGGAATGACAACAGGTCACACCCAGCCGTGGAGTCAACAACCGATCGATGCGCCGCAGCGGAAGGGATCTTTAGGGCAAGCCTTATTGATATCTCGGTAATCAATACACATCCTCCACTTCCCATTTGCCTTGGCGCACCACGCATCGGATTGGCCAACCACATTGATGGAGCACTACTTTACCAAACCCGCCGCTTCTAGTTTGCGGATCTCTTCGTGATGAACTCTTGTCGCTCCAAAGCTTGCTTCCCGACCTTCGCTTGACGGGTCGCAAGATGAGGGCAGACAAGAAGGTGGTGCTCAATCACCTTCCCGGGAACACCGGGATGTCGGAAGCTTGCCACGCAAACACATCGACATTCGCCGCAGGAAGGTGACGAAAGCTGCCTTCCTATTTGTCGCCAAGGGCGGAGCTTATGGTAAAGCTCCTCCCGTGCCGCCCTCATTGGCAGAAACCTCCTTGGTTCTCGTGGTACGGCCCCGGGCTTTGTTTCCGCCGGTGGAGCTCTCTCGCACGTCCTCAACGGCAGCGCTACACCAAGAGGTGCGCTTTGCCGGAGTGGGTGTCCGGGTCACACCGTCTTCTTCTTCTTCTTCCTCCCGAGGTCCCAGCGGCAGGAGCAAGTGCCCTAGTGGCGGCAGTTGCCGCAACCGCTGTCGGTATAGTTGGTCGCCACAAATCAGCGCATCTTTCTTGTCGGAGGGAATGGTGATGATCGTCACAGGTCTTGGCATCTTCAGGGTGTTGTAGGCGTAGCGTGACGCCGCCATGAACTTGGCCAGCGCTGGGCGGCCAAGGATCCCGTTGTAGGGCAAGGGGATCTTGGCAACATGGAACACGATCCTCTCCGCCCGGTTCGTCGCCTAAAGGTCACGGGCAGCGTGACCTTTCCTTGTTGGCTCTTCCGTGTTGACTTCAAACGCGCTCCGCCTCGAGGTCTCCATCAGAATTGCAGCTTCAATCACGGCAAAGCGAGATCAAGTTCGACCGGCCCGCTTATCGACTAGCATCTTCGCTACCTTGAGGTTGCGATTGTTGGTGAAACCAACAACGGTAGCACCCGACCGCAGCAGCGGCCGGTGATCCTCGTGTCAAAGATGATAGGTGTGTCGATCACGCCGCCTTTGGGCACCAGCACGGCTCGCCGTCAGAATCTCCTCGCGCCCACTATTTAAGCCGCGGTGAGAAGTATGCAGCGAGGCGCCGCCGCCGATGCACATGGCCTCAGAGCTCGAAACTCTTGGTCGCCGGATTCGCTGCCCTCTTCGTGATTGTCGCTCAAGCTTTTCGCCGTATTCAGCGGCCTCTCCCGCTGCTTATCCTGCCGTGATGGCCCGTCTGGTCGCCACGCTTCTGCTGAACCCCTCAAGACCGTCCGGCCCTTCTCCTTGTCCCGCCTCTCATATTCAGCCCTTCGCTTTCAGCGAGGAGCTCAACCTGTCGGCAGTCCTAGAGAGCATGGCCTTGGTGCGATGGATCTTGCAGATCGCTTGTCGAGTTTCCAGGCTTCTCGAGCCGCCAAGGCCCGCAAAGCGACGCACCGGTAACCTCCTTGCCGGGTCATCCGCTTTAGTTTTCTTGGTGGAACCGGTATCATCGATCCTCAACGGCAAGCACGGTTTTTCCTTGCGCTCCTATTGCGCGCCGCCTTTCTTCGCCGGGCGGCAATATCCTCATCTCAAGAGTCGGTTTCACGCCGCATCTTCGCTGGTACTTCCTTCCTCTTCAGCCCGGCACATTTGTCGCCAAGAACATAGAGTTCGCTACATCCTCACCTTGTTCATTGCCGCTCTTCACGCATCTTGTGTTACGCACGCTCGATGAAACGCTACTGATGATGGCGCATGGTGAACATCAGATATTGTACTGCACTTCGCTGAACCTCCGAATATACTTACGGAGACTCTCTGGCCCTTCCGAGGAATGACATGCAGGTCGCTTGCTTGGCCATGGGCTTGGTAGCTCCAAAGAAGGCGCCTTTATCATCGCGGCTCGCAGCCCGCATCGTGATGGTGTAGACGCGAGGAACTCGGATGGGTGGGTCTCACATCGACTTTTCGCCCACGCCGGGTTTGAAGGTGCGGTGAGGGCCACTAGAACTGCCGCAGCTCACGGGTAAAAGCGGACAACCTACACCAGAAGCTAGGGCTCCTGTGGCTCCCCGGTGCCGTGTGGCCCACAAGCGGCCGCCCTCGCTCACTGTTCGATTGCGAAGCGCCCGCGCCGGGCGCCGATAGTGGTTGAGCGTTTTCATGTTCGCGTCAAGAACTTGGCGCTGATCACGGGGCCTGCTGGGCGGACGATGCTACGGAGATGTCATCGGTCAGAGTCGCGACGGTCAAGGCCCGCATGGGTTGGCGAGGAGGAGGAGTGCACTGCGGGTTGCAGCGCCGCGGCTCTCCCCGCCGCTTGGCGTGGGACTCCGGCTGAACGCTCGTCCCGGGGTTCCACCAGACCCGGTTCATCTTTCTTGGCCACCGCAACAAGGCTTCGGATGGTGGCTCTCCATTCGTCGAGTTTCCCCGTAGTGGGAGGAAAATCGAGGAGCAACTTCGCGCGAGCCGTGGCTTCGCCGCGGCGAAACCTGAATGGATCGCGGACGGCTTCGACTTCGGACCATGTCGGCGAGTTTTATCGCTGACTCCCGCGTCGCACGCCATCTTCACCAGCGCCGGTGAGCGGGCAGGTCTTCTAAATCCCGGAGGTGGCGCCGGGCTCTATCCGCGGGCGACGCTTCGTGGTCTCGGCGGAATTACGCCGCTCGTCGCGCCGCTGAGAAGAGCGCCGCCGCACCGTGTGGGAGTCTTGAAGCCCTCGCGCCGCCTCGCAAGCGGGTGGCAGCGATCTTAGAAGGCCCGCGCCACCCGCTGGAGGGCCTGACTGCTTTTGATTTGGCGGCGGCAGCCCGCTACCAGTGCACGAATATCGCCGCCTCCCAAGCTTCGCTGCCGGGACGGTGTTGGGTTAGCCATGAACAGCGCTTCGGTCCTTTCGCGACCGTCCGCTGTTTCGCCTGCTGCTGGACGGGTGTCCGCTTCGATGGGCCAACCGCCACCGCTGCCTTCTTCTTGGGCACCATGACAATGAAGAAGGCCGAACTATCGCTAGAGCTGATTCACAACCGCGACTTCTACTCGGCGGCGCCAAAGATGTCGCGGAGACGACACCTATGGGATCACAAGAATCCCTACTACGTTGCTATGGGCGCGGGTCGTGAGAATAGCAGATCAAACAGATAGCACACGGGTTCTTTATCCGTGTTCGCCAGCAGGTGCGTAAAACCCTACTCCCTGCTTTCGTGGTTAGCTTATTTATGCGTTTGAGCTAGCTATGGGGCGGAGGAGCTCCAAAGCCGGATCCCCTCCCGGTCGCCTTTGGGCCTCCTTTATAGGGAAAGGGGTTGCCACAAAGGCGCATGTGAGGTGGACAGTAGTACACCACACGAGTCTATCCTCAGATACATGACAAGGCGCCATAAATGCGCCTTGCTTAGGTGTCCTTGCTTTACTGGGACGGGGAGCCTCTGGTCTCGTCCGCCTCCGCTTCCTTTCAAGGCTGACATGCTTCGCCAGCGGTGCCTGTGGTGCCATGTAGGCAAGCAGCAGGCTGAGGTGGCGCCTGTGGTGGGTCTCCACGAAGGTTCACATGCCATCACGCAGTGCCCGCCCAACTAGTTGGGTCAAGCAACTGCATGGTGGAGGCTCGACATGGCGGGGTCCGATGGTGGTCTCTACGGGTGTCCTTGGTCGGGCCTTGCAAGAGCTCCTCATGATGCAGCCCCCGCAAGGGTTTGCCGGGCCCCTAAGCAGGGTCTTGCCAAGCAAGGCCGCTGTCATCCCCGCAAGGCTCTTTGGCCGGGGCCTCGTGGTCCTCCTTGGCTGTGATCCCGCCAAGGGTCACATCTTCGATAATATGTATCTGATCTTGAATGTCTTCACAAAGATCTGCATGCCACCACGGGATGCCTCCTGAATCCTTTGCCCCATGGGGGGGGGCAAGTGGACTCAAAGGTGATCCGCCTGCATGTAATGAGCCACCCGGCAAGGGCCTTGCCGTTTTGTTAGAACCGCTTCGACAAGGATCTTGCCGGGGTCTGCTTCGCCCCTGCTCTTTTGTGGTCTTGGTCTTGGCGCCGTTCTGCCTCCTTTCGGCTTCGCCTTACTTTGGCTTACCTTCCTTGCTCGGCCTTAGCGTGGCGGGCGTCCTGTGGCTCGTGACTGGCCTGCACGCTAAAAAGGTGTACTCTCTTTTGTACACCGGCAGAGGTGTGGAGAGGGACGCCATGTCTGGAGGAGGCGGAGGCGGCTAAGGCGGCAAGCAGTGGAGGCCGATCTGGGCTGAAGGCACAGAGTCGAAGCAGCAAGCACGGAGCAAGCAGCCGCGGCCGTGAAGGCACAAGAGGCGGAGGCGTCCCTCGGTCGAGTTCCGGGGTCCATCGACCCGCAGCCCGTGGAGCCGCCTACGCTGAAGATCCAGGAGCTGATTGGTGGGGCCAGCATCGACCAGGCGGTCTTGGAGAGGGGAGCAGACAACCCCGTTGGCTTGGAAGCGGAGGTGGCACTGCGTGCGTCGACTGCCGATGCGCAAGGCGGCCAGCCTGAGGGGCCGCAGGTGGTGCCGTCTGATGGTGGGTTGGTGGTTCATCCGATTGCCATGGTCCGTGTTCCCGCGCACCAGTGCCCGGCGAAGGCAAGCTCGATGCCAAGGCTGATGGAGGTCGTGGCCACCAACTCGGCGGTGCCCGATACCGAGGCCACCAGTGCTACCTCAACGGACTGGGCGTCTAGGGGTGGTGGTGGCATCCTGAACGTGTCTGTGCAGGACGTCCAGGCCTAGTTCGGTGTCCAAGGCTCCGCCCTCCAGCGATGCACGCAGGAGTTCGTGGCAACACTGACGGCCGTCCGGGTATGTACTTGCTTTTTGTTTTTTGAACTCTTGCAATCTTCCGTGGGGTCCCGCCAGCGCACCCACTGGGTGTAGCTCCTGAGTTCTGGGCTGGCTGCTGAGCAGGCGGCTCGAACTTTAAGGTAAGTTCCGAGTGCTAACTTGTTTTCTTTTCTTCCTTTGTCCTTGTTGCAGGACTACCACAACCTCCACGCGGACGCCTACAACTCCCATGTCCAGGAGCTGGCCAAGCGGACCAGCGACTTGAACGAGAGCCCAAGTAAGCACTTCGCCTTTCTTCTCTGCTGTGGGCGGCACAACAGACCACCGGTGAAGCCCCCGAGATTTTTAGGCCGATCCGAGCAGCGGTCTCGGTCTTCCGACAACTAATCTCTTTTCAATATTTATGTCTCTTCTATTTTGTCTTTGGAGAGGCAGCCACTAACCTGTAGCAGCGCTTGAGAGAGGCCCAAACCGAGCTTCATACAAAGGAGCTGGAGCGCAGCCAGGCGGCTCAGGAGTGCGAGCGCCTGACCAAGGAGCTGGCAGCCTAGGCGGAGCGGCACAAGGCAGAGCTCTAGAAGCTGAAGGACGGTGAAGACTCCCTCGAGGCCGTGTTCGAGACTCAACGTTCGAACTAGGTTGAGAAGGAGAAGTTCCTGACCGACGGCTACAGCGAGTCAAGGACATGATCGACGGTAATCTACTACTTCTTCTTGAGCGGCCACCAACTGCTGCGAGAGCCAGCCTCTGTCTTCTAATCTTCTTGATCTTCTTCCTGTGCAGAGTACTTCCCGAGCTACTTCGTCGCCGTCAGCCAGGCCATCTAGGTGCGGCGCACGACGCGAAAGGTGGCGGGCATGGACATTGCGCCCAACATGCCCCGGAGCCTCGGCGAGCAGCTCTTGGCCATCAAGACGCATCTGCATCCGGCCCATCGGATGACCCACCACTGCGCAGCCGCCAGGCTCAGGTGCTACCGCCTCGCCAGTGCTCAAATTCCGCACTTCAATCGACCGGCCGACCGGCTGGAGGTGGCCGTTTCTTCGACGTCAAGGGCGCCGTGGGTTCGTGGGTGCTCGGACAACCCTGGAGTTCGCCAAAGCTTGGTACCTCGGCCTGGATCTAACCCAACTGTCCACCTTCCAGCAGGAGGCCGGTCCGGAGCTGGCGGCGGTGGGCCCTGCGCTCACCCAGCGCACGGCGGCGATCGCCGACTACACCGGCACCGCCATCTTCATCCCTGACCTAGACGACAAGGGCAATGAGGTACCGCCTAGCTGGTTCGGGCTAAACCCGGCGGATGAGGAGGACTCGACCGAAGAAATCGCCTCCAGCAATGAGGGTGACGATGACGACGATGAGTACGAGGATGGCGTAGACGGAGCGGATAGCCAGCCTTAGCCCGATCAAGTCTCGACCAGCGAGCCAAGGGTGCGGCGCCAACTACTATCGACCTTGACC